>APFE031235473.1:52829-96099 GCA_000404065.3 Pinus taeda | reverse complement strand
AAAAAAAAAAAAAAATAGTTTAGAATTTTCTTTAGATTTAAGTTTTATTTATTTAGATTTATGTTCTATTTGAAAAATATAAAAATACTTTTTGAGAAAGTTTTTGCCAGTTTGAGTCTTGGCTCAGGAATTTGGTATGTTTTATCTTTTCTGCTGAGGCTAAAAATTTTGATGTGGGAATTAATGTTTATCATGCTTAAATGTTTATTTGAAGATTAGCTACATGAATGTGATCTCTAGTTAACTTTTTACGTGGTTGTTTATCGAACTTTATCTTTCAAAATTTCAATTGTTGGAGTGTCATTGAGCATTTATTGATTATCTCGCATGTGGTAAAAGTTATTTTTTGTTGTTTGATGGTAAAACGATTGTTAATGAGTTCATATCTTTGCAGCATTTGATAAATAATCGTTTAGTCCTAAGGCACTAGTCTGTAAATTTAATAGAGTCAATTTAGTAACGATTTCCCTTCGTGTCTCCCAACCCAGTTGATTCACAGTTGGTCATCCATTTTCCTATAGGGTCTACCCCCCTTAGCCGCAGGAGACAGGCATAAACGAAGAGATCGGGGATCAAGGTGACAGCCCCTGGTCTGAGCATTGTCGTGACAATCTATGCGACAACATTTTTTGGCGTCGTTGCAGGGGATAGAGTTTTTCTGTCCTTGGTCCTTTCATTTCAATCTTTTCCGTGTTTCACTTCCTATCCGAGTGGCGACTCCACTTCATATATTATCTTCAAGAGTGTATAGCAGAAGACATCCAAGCAGTCTGTGCAATCCTGCTCCTGATCCTGAAAGGGCTCTCAAGGTACGATTACACAAACTCTCTTCTCGTACACTTCTTGTTAACCTCAGACAAGAAGCCCTCTCTGATATCCATTTGCTTTTTACTAGTCCAGTTGGGCACGACATCATGGATATGTATGCCCCTTGCAATTTTTCTAACATTCCAGGGTATCCTAATGCTCTTCCATCACTTGGGATAGATAAGTTGCCTAGCTTTCAGGGAGATAATGCGATTAGTGCAAATTCGCATCTGAGAGATTTTGGTATATGGATGGCCAAGTACGCAAGGTCTCCTGATTTCGATCATGAGGATGTTAGAATGACTCTTTTTATTTTAACTTTGGGGGGCGATGCTCATGAATGGTTTACTGGAAAACCTCAGAATTCATTTGATTCCTTACGGTCGATCATTGATGCCTTTAAAGAAAAATATGGAGATAAGAAAGAGGGAAGACATCTTGTAAAAGCTATCAGCATAATAAAAAAGAGAGAGAATGAAACTATTGAAGAATTTAATAAAAGGTTTAATGGTATTGTTAGAGAATTACCTCAAGATTATAAACCTACCGAAAAATCTCTTCGAGATTTTTACATTGATGCCTTTAGTTTTGAGCCATCTTATGAATTAAGGCATGCTAGACTTAATGATTATAGAGATTGCCAGACCTTAGCTATAGAGCTTGAGAAGGACAAGGCAACATCCAGGAAGTCTAAGATACCAGGTTTCGATAGGGCTGCTACGAAACTAAAAGAACCTAAAGGAAAAGCAGTTCAAGAGCCTGAAAGCGAACTTGTTCTCAAATTGCTTCAAAAGATTGAAACCATGGAAATTAATCATAACAAGGAGATAGCCACTTTGCAGAATAGGTTGATCCAAATGGAAAGATCACAAATGCAAGACTTCCAACCTCGAAATAATAATAATAGAAATAACAATTGGCAAAAGAAGGGTCAGTCTAGTGAGCAGAGACCTCCTAATCCGTTAATTTGGTTGATAATGCTCCTCCTTACTGTCGGGTTTGTGATGCTCTTCATGAAGAGGCCACTTGCCCCATCGTTAGAAGGATCTTAGATAACGTGATGTTTGGGGCAGGTGATCAAATAAATGTGGTAGGTAGCAAGTTTCCTTTGTCTATGGATGATTGGATAGAGGTCAAGGAAAATAGTCGCGATGTTATGAATCCTTCATCAACTTTTAGTATACATAACCTTGAAAATGAAGATGACATTTTGGCTAGGTTATATGGTGAAAAACCCTCTCCCGAGAAAATCTTGGAAATTGCTAGGGATAAAGGTTTGACCTATCAGAGAAGGGATAAAGATCAAAGCGGGAATCAAATTCCCCCTCAAACTTTTAACCCTGGTTTAAACTCTAGATTAGATGTCGATTTGGGAAGTTGGTTTAACAATGCAAAAATCTGGGTTCCTGTCTCCGAGATTGCTAAAATCCCTTCCCAAAGAGATAAGTTACTAAAAGCTATCTAAGGTCCTCAAATAAATACTTCTCAACAGAAGATTCCGGAAGTTGACTATCACGATGCTCCCATATATTTGCAAAGCTTAGATGCAGATAACAAAGATCACCAGCCTTTCTTTATCACCTTGTTAGTTAATGGATATAAATTGAATAATTGCATGTTGGATTCTGGTGCATCAGCTTGTGTAATGACTAAAAGGGTCATGGAACAGCTTAATTTAAGAGTTTCTAGACCCTACTATAACATATGTGCCATGGATTCTAAGAAAATTGAAGTGCATGGTTTGATCAAAGATTTGCAAGTTCATCTATCAGTTTACCCAGACATCATGATTGTTATGGATATTGTTGTGGTGGACGTGCCTGATGCCTGGGGTATGCTTTTATCTAGAAAGTGGGCCTCTGATCTAGGAGGAAGTATTCAAATGAATTGGACATATGCTATGATTCCTTCTCCTAGGGGTGATGGTTTTGTAAGACTAAATAGAGAGCCCGAAAGAAAATTTCATGTCGAAGATCCTAAGAGACCTCACAACGAGATAATCAAAGAGCAATCTGACACTGGGAACTATGCCATCATGTCTAACTTCATAATTCCTCCTGATGATAAGATTAAGGATCTCAATGATAGAGTTTGGTACATATACTTCGATGGTGCATCGTCTAGGCATGGTAAAGGTGCTGGGATAGTGCTTAAATCTCCCCTTGATCACATTTTCAAGTTTGCCTATCGATTAGAATTTGAAGCAGCCAACAATGTTGCTGAATATGAGGCTATATTGGTGGGTCTAATTGGCAAAATCTTTGAAGATTAAATTGCTTAGCATTAAGGGGGATTCTAATTTAATTATCATGAAGCTTAAAAATAAATTCACATGTAAAAATCAAAGATTGAGAAGCACTTTGATGCCCTTGACCTCAAAGCTATCCCAAGAGAGCAAAATAGTTTGGCAGATGAACTTGTCATAGCTGCTACTACTTTCCATTCTGGTTTTTAGGTCGAACAGGTGAAATGATCTTAACCAGGGTGAGAGGGCACTTAAGAATCCTCAAACCGGGATTAAAAGGGGGAACAGAACATGATCATGAGCAAAGGGCAGTTAAGAATCCTTTACTATAGACCAGAGGGAAACTACCTGAACTAAGGAGCAATCAAGGATTCCTTAACATAGATAATTTAGCAGAAAACATACAAAATGCTTAATAGTCAAAACATAGTGCAGTGAAGAAAGTTCTGAGATATCATTCCATATTAAAGCATTTCGATTTCAAATACATTTAAGATTATGGGAAAAACTTTTAAAGAAAAATGACAACATAAAGAAGATACTTGTTTGTATTTCACATTGCACATGAATTCACTGAAATGTCTTTGCTTTATTCAATAATTTAGCTTGCTGGTCCAACAGTGATACAATAGCTTACAGTCTTTGATCAAGAAAACTATAGAAATGTTAAGAATCCACACTACATACTTCGAATTTTGAAGTATTTATACAAAAAATCATTACAAAATATCTCAAAACAACTTTAGATTTATTCTAGGAGATACAAATATCTTCTTGCAAGAAGATAGAGACAACTAATGAACCGTTTCATGTTGTCCATTTTATTATGGTTGTGCTGGCCTTTACTGTTGAAGTGTTAGCCTTTTAATCTAGCTTGCAGTTGTAGAGTTTCACATTGGAGTCTTCTTGACTTTCATCCTTCAACTGATACTCTTTAACTCTGATACTCTTTGACACTGTTGCCCTATTTTCATCTGTTTTACTTGGTTGCCTTCATTTTTACAGTGCAGTAAATTTCTGCTGTAAATTTATCACAGCAAATCTGTCATTTTCTCCCACCATTCTGCATCTGGTAATTTCGCATTCACCATTCTCCTGTAGATTTCATCGGCCTTAGTATAATTTGCAAAATTTGGCTTGGTAAGGAACAAATGTTTTACCTCATGCTCAAGGAAAAACAAGTTTTCAGAGTCATATAATACTTTGCTTGTTGGCAAGGCTTTTATGGATGAAGAACTAACCTGTTCCTTAGCCAATTTTCTGAGTCTATCACCATTGTCCAACTGTGTCATTAGTTTATCATTGATGACCATAGGACTGGGCAGACCTTTCTCTTTCAAAATCTAGAATTCAGCCATGAACCTATTAATGGCTACCTGCATATTGTGGCACTTTTCTTCCACATTAAGCATAAAGTTCCTTTTGGAAAGGACCTTTCTTATTTCTAAAATGGCAGCAGTCCTATCTTCTATATTTAGCTCTTGGAGCTCATATCTGTTCTCGCTGTTGAGGAAGTGGATGAGTTTATTTGCATCCTCTAGCTTATTTCCTAATTCCTCCTTCACTTTCTAGATAGCTTCTGTAGCTATCTTTACCATCTCTGTTTGTTCAAAAATTACTTGGATTGATGGCCAAATATCATTGACAGAGTCAATGATATTGGCCCACAACATTTCTTTGGTTTGTCCAAGTGGTTTCTCTAGTGTTAAATCCTTCTCTAGGAATTTGATTCTCTCACCCATTCTCTGGGCCCTTTGTGTTTCTTCTTTCTGCTTCAGTAGGGCAAGTCTACAGTCTGTTTCCAAACTTGCAACCTTTTCTCTTAACTTGTTCATTTCAGTAGCTTGGATAGACATTCTCTTCCATGGCTTTGACAGGTTCTGCTACTTTCTCTCCTGATGCACCTGCTGCTGATGTAGACTCTATTGTTGCTGGCAAGGCTGTTGCAAGTGGAGCTATAGGTGCCAAAGATGCTACTACTGTGGATGGCACTGCTGTGGAGACTGTGGGGATAACATTTGTTGAAGAGGTGGCCACATCTGCCCATTTTAAATGGATCAAAGCATCCAACTCCTTTTCAGTTTCTTTAAGTTGGTCATTCAATTTCAAGACCAAGTCCATTAGTTCTTCATGCCCTTGCTGGGATTCTACGACTTCCAATGTTTGTGGATGCTGTAGCTGAGTTATTTTTAGCTGTTTCTTCAATGCATTTATGTCATCGTTCTTCTTTTTGATAAGCTGTTCTGTAGATTTTATATTCTTGGGATCGTGTCACAATTCAATTACTAAGTCCTCTAAGGACTTGATCCTTGTGTCCTTGCCCTGTGAGGAGGCCTTCTCCAACTGAAATTGTGCTGAGATGTTGTTCAGGGAGTTTTGTAGTTAATGGGCAGCTATGGCTTTACCTGTAAGGGTGGAGTATATCATCTCTCCAGCCTGTTTGTGTAGCTCAATCTGGTCTATGGGATGAATATCCCTTGCCAACACTTCAAAATCTACCCTTTTGAAATCTGATGTTGTCTTTGGCTGCTGGGCTGTAAGCTTTACAAAGGTCATCTGCAGCTTCCCCTCTTTAATTTCAAAGGCTGACATTAGCCTTGTTTGATTGAGAGGAGTCAGCTTCAGATATTGTGCATATGTTTGGGCCTTAAGCCTCTCATTTCTAGCCTTGATTTCTTTATAACTTTCCTTGATATCTTGGTCTTTGTTAGTTGGCATTCTGAAAGAAGACACTTCAACACTGAGTTGCCTTTCCAACATCTGAGTTTGTGATGTGGAAGGCTCTTGCATGCCTCCAGATGGGGTGGCAAGCCTACTTCTTTCTTCTCTTGTATTAGTGACTTCAGCTGAGTCTTCAGTAAACACTTGCTCAGAGGTTGGATTTAGCCTTTGCCTCTTGTTTGATTCTTGCTGTAAATCAGAGGTGACCATTCTTGAAGTGGAGGCCCCTTCTCTATTTCTTTTTGGGATCTTCTCCTCATTTTGAGGAGTTTGCATGACCGGAGGGGTGTTCATAGTAATCTCTGGTTCTCCTAGTACCTGCAGAAAAGAGTTGTCATCAAGCTGTTTTTCTAAATCAATAAGAGCATTCTCAACCTCTACTCTGGTGTTGTCCTGGTCTACTAGGGTACCCTCCACCCATTCTGTCTAATTTGCATAAGCTTCTATCTCAGGTATGGGATGGTGAATGAAGGGTCCTAGCTTGACCTTTTGTCTCTTCTTTGTGATGAATTCCAAAGGATCTTATCTCCAGACAAAACTTCTTTGGAACTTCATATTCTATAATATCAAGTCTGCCTCTTGGCCATCCTCTCTAGAGTTGCATATGAAGGGGCCTAGTTGGTCTTTTATTTTGAAATTGGCCTTCTTCTTGGCATTGACAAAGTTTATTTCATCCTCATTGATAATTTGCCTATAGTATTCTAATGCAAACAATCTCATTGGGAGGTATCTTGGTAGCTTGTATGGTGCTACCATGCAACCATAAATCCTAATTTCTGCATGGTTCTGGCAAAGGTATTAGTCACCAACTTTGGTCTGTTTAGATAATTTAAGCACTCTCTTTATTTCTAAACTGATTCTTGGAGGAGGGCTTCCAGTCAACATTGTCATCACTGGGTGTACAAATAAATTAATAAAATCAGAGTAAGAGTATGGAGATTGGTATTGGTGGATCAATGGGGTCCAAAAAATGATTGACCTGGGCTGACCCTTGGTGTCCAACTTTGGAAGGGTGAATGGGAAATTTTGTGATTGATAATATAAGAAAATATGGTATAAAACTGAGGAGTACTTAAAAACCCTTTCATTGTTCATCCTAAGGAATTGCTCATGCATCCTATCAGCTATATATTGGACATAGTCATAAATGACAGCATGAGGCTGCCCTGGAGTGTAGATGGACATGAAGGCAAGGATTATTTCATCAATGTACTCACTGGTGGAGTAACCTAAAATAGAAGATATCATGGCCATAATATTCTGGCCCATGGAGAGAAAATGACTGATACATATGGAGGGGAGTTCTTAGGGATGTGTTTCTCTTCTCTGATGAAGGTTTGGAATAGTTGGGCCAACTTTGCAGAGCTAATTTTGGGATACAAGTCCAACAAGTCTCCAATTGAGAGTGGGGTTAGACTTGGTCCTAGTTGGAGCTGCAACATTTCATTTATAGACTCAGGAGTGATGGTGAAAAGGACCTTCTGGTCATGATACATGACAGTTCTGTGATTGGGGACATAGCAAGCATAGCACAAATGCACAATTTTAGGAAAAATGTGGACTTGGGGGAGCTGGTACTTGGGAAAGTTTGACTTCCAAAGGCCAATTTCATCAACATGGTTCAGGAACTTGTCCCTACTTTGGCAATGTACTTTGAGCAAAGGTTCTAGGACAGTGGTATCTTTTATTTGGAAATCTCTATCCGCCAAAGGAAGGTGATCCAGGTCTAAATGAGGTGTAATGATGGGCCTCACATCCATTGCAATTGGGGCAGCCATACTCAGTTCTTGTGGATTTGAGTGTGGGGGGTGATTTAGAGTTTTTAGGGCAACAGAGGTTTTCCAGTGGTTTATGGCTCACAGTGTTAAAATTTAAGTAAATTTGATCTTTTTACTTAATTAATAGTGTCAAAGAGGATGAATTGATTTAGAATTTAACAATGGAGCTAGAATTCCATGGTTAAATACCTAGAATTGGGCGGAATTGACTGTAAATGGTGGTTGAAGGCAGCTGCAGAGGTTCGTACGGTACTGGTAGGATTGATGAACAAGTTGAGTTGTCTGCAGCGTCTGTGGGGCAATGGCAGAGGTTCGTGAGCAATGAAGCCGTTTGTAGTGGTCGTAATGACTTTATGAGCTCTCAAAGGAAAAATGCGCGAAAAGAGTGAAAAGAGGGGTAAACGGGCATTTATAGGGAAAACGGTTAATTTTGGCGAGTTTCACTATTTGATGAACAATGACGGTTTTGGGTTAAAATGGGGGCAGTGGTTTTGGGAGAGCCATCACACCGCTTTTGTGGTGTGGGTCGTATTCGAGAGGGGTCGCCTGACTCCATTCAGTGCTTGACATGTAGTGTCGAGGGCCAGGGGGAAAACCGCCTTATTAGGCAGGTAAAAGGCAGACATCGAGCCGACCCGATATGCTTGTGGGGCATTGGATGTGGAGGAGGGACGATCGACAGTGATCGGGAGATGGGAGTTGCGTGGGGGTGAATGATGTGATTTGACGAGGGGGTCGGGGACTTAATCATCAGCGGTATGAGATTAATTTAGAGCTTAATCTCATCTAGGACTTTTTAACATAGGATTAAGGACTGAGGGTGGGTTTTTTAAAAAAATTTCGAGATAAGGGGGAGTAACATAGTTTATAAAATAAACTAAGGGGTGGGGCTATTTTATATAAGAGGGTTAAATATATACGTGGTAGTGGGTTTTTTGGGAATTTTAGATATTTAATTAAAAAAGTTAATATGAAGTGAAATGAGTGGAAGGGGCATTGTGCCTAGGTGTATGAAATGTAGTACATTTTCCATATACCTAGAACTTAGGATAAATGTGTTTGGTGGATTTTTTGTACATAAAACATGTTTATAAAGGGCTTTTCCTAGGCAAAAGAACTTAACCTTAGGAAAATGGGTTTTGTGAGAGGAATGAATGAATTATGATGAAAGTTAAAACCTTTCCTTCTTAAGTCATCAAGCCGAGGGTTCAGTCCCACCAGAAGTCAAAGAAATGCTTTGAGCCTTTTTGACTTAAAAATTATAGATATTAATATTTTTCTTATGGAAGAGGAGTTAATGAGTGCCATGGGGGTTAAAATGAATGAGGGGATGTTAAGTAAACCAAATTGTGAACCATTACCTTTGTTTTGTTTACCACTTATGCCTATTTAAATGATGTATTTGGAAGAATGACACAAGTACTTTTCTTACCAATTACATGGAATTTCTGCAACCTTTCTACTACTTACCCACTTACTCATCCTACCATTTTTTCTTCACTTTATTTGGGTGCATTAGGCTAGCGAACCCTTATCAATCTTTTCTTTTCTTTACAAAATAAACTATCTAAGTCTAACACTATATCCTCTAAGGGCTCAGATTAAATTGATGAGCTCCTTTTATTCACTCTACCTATATAATGATCTGCCAAGATTACACTGTTTGGTCAAATTTATTGACTACATATGAAACATAAAATTCAAAGCATGAAATAGCCAAGTTTAAACATTTTGACTATTCATGGAATGTGGCATAAGTAACAAGCTGCACACAATCATTTATTATGCATAAAAAGTAAATAGTAGTGGCATTTTGAATTGCACACTTTCCTAGTTTCTTTTGTCTTTTGGGGTTCATATATTTCATTTTTTGACCTATTTTCATTCTTTTTGTCCTTTGATTATTCTTTTAGGACATACCCTCTTTACATTTTTTAATTTTTTAATATGGAAAACATTTGCAGAAAGCAAAGGTATGTACAATATTACAAGGTTTAAACTTAGTCAATCAAAATTATGATTCCTATTGGTATAGGAACCTAACACCTCCTATCCCCAGTCCTTATCTCACCTGATTCCACTTCTCTAAACCCCTGCACAACATTTGGTCAATAGCTTCTACGTCCTTGCTAAAAGATAGAAAAATCGACCTAGGTAACAACCTCCAATCTAGCTCGACAAATAGCTATCCAAACTCCGACCTAACAATAAGAAAATTCCCTACAAAATCTTGGAGCCTCTAACCCACACGTGCTCCCACAATGTGCTCCACAAAATACCTTTGCGCCTAAGAAAAACACACTACTGAATAGACTCCTGCAATGATGTCCAATGGAAACTCTGATTTGAGCTCCCCAAATTTCCTCACTAGGCAGACACTCTAAGTTTTTCGAAATGAGGGTGGAATTATGCTTGGAATTCCTGGTGCTAAACATAACTTAGGCCTTTGTGTTAAACAGCTCCAAGAGAAGTTGAAATATGAAGTGTAATAGCCAAAGATAATTCACAAAATGAGTCCATCCTCTTTTTATAATTTCTCCTTGTGCCTCTAGACTCCTTTTTTAATATTATTTTATTAGTGGGGGCCATTTTCCACTAAGTTACTTTGGTCGACATTTAATAAAATAATAATTTTCCACTATTCTCCAATAAAATAATATTAGCCACATTTCTCCAATAATATTTGCCCCTTTTTATTAATATTACTAAAATTAGGCAAAATTCCTTAGTGACTCCCATGCTCACAAAGTAGGTGCCCAATCAACTATCAACATCTCATCAACAAGTGTATTCTCAACTGTCTCCTTACCAACCAAGGCCCCTTCAACATGAGAATTTTCATTTTCTGCCTTGATCCTCCTCATCATCCCTGCATAATTCCATTGAATTCCCACTAATTTGTGGACATCTCTTAGTTCACAAAACTCCCAAAAAAAGAGGGACGCCTAAATGCCATGTCCCAATGATTGGTATGCTCTCCAATTTGCTACCAATAATTCCACATCAGTTGCAATCATGTCTTGCCATCTTCATTCATTATCCATAATTTTGGGCATAGTGGATTTGTTGTATAATTGAGAATGGTCTTGATTCCTCATTGTGGTATGAATCAGTGACTCGCCCACATCAATCATCATTTGTTGCATCCTAATCACCTCATTCAAGGTTACTGCCATGTTTGATTTTAATCTTTCTATGGATCTCATGATTTCTTAGCTTTTTATTCTGGCCTTGTCATCACTTGACTTAAGGCCCACAACTTGGCCAAGATCATGGCTCTGATACCACTGTAATATTCCTAATTGGAAAATAACAATGAATACCAAAAACATGAACTAGGAATAGTAATTAAAATTAAAATCCAAGCACCCAATTCAGAACACCATAGAAAATATGCAGAATCACTGAGCCATTATATTAACCTCGAGAATGATGAGTACAATGAGTAAGGAAAATGGAGCCTAGGCTTGCTACTACAAGCCATGCAAAACTCAAGTTAGAGAACTCTTATATGGAGGAAATATTGGCCCAAACTATAACTACACACTACCCAAGAAATTACTATTGTTGCTGCTAGAATCGGACTAAAGATTCTACTCTGAAGAATGCCTGAATCACCCTAAAATTGTAGCCACAGGCTCCACTCCTCATAACGAAAAATACCCAAAAAGGGTTTGGCCCAACTCCAAGCCAAAACTGAACCCACAAAGTGATGTGAATTTGTCAACTTATAAGCAATACGCCCTGGTATAAGAATGAGGATTTCAGGCCCAAATATCACCTGGAAAATTCTATAAAATTAGCTGGAGACTCCTCTCAATAAACCCACAAAAACCCAGAAAGGGATCGGGATGAATCCATCAACCCCCGATGACCCCAACAAGTGTGAATTGCCCAATCTAGCCAAAAAACACTCCACAGTTTTGATACTGCTGAATTATGCCCAAATCTACCACAAGAAATTTCTCCCAACTCTGGCTAAATTCTCTACTAAGAAGTACCTCCTATCTCTAGCCCTTATCTCTCCTGATTCCACTTCTCTAAATCCCTGCACAACATTTGGTCAACAGCTTCTGCGTCCTTGCCAAAAGATAGAAAAATCGACCTAGGTAATAGCCTCCGATATATCTCGGGTAATAGCCTCCAATATGGCTCGGAAAATCGCTAACCAAACTCCGATCTAACAATAAGAAAATTCCCTACAAAATCACAAAGCCTCTTTCCCACGCTTGCTCCCACAATGTGCTCTACAAAATAACTTTGCACCCAAGAGAAACACACTACTGAATGAACTCCTGCAATAATGTCCAATGGAAGCTCTGAATTGAGCTCCCCAAATTTCCTCACTAGGGAGACACTCTAAGTTTTCTGAAATGAGGGTGGAATTCCGCTTGGAATTCCTGATGTGAAACAACACTCTGGCCCTTGTGCTAAACAGCTCCATGAGAAGATCAAATACGAAGTGTAATAGCCAAAGATAATCCACAAAATGAGTCCATCCTCCTTTTATAATTTCTCCTCATGCCTCTAGACTCCCTTTTTAATATTATTTTATTGGTGGGGGTCGTTTTCCACTAAGTTGCTTTTTCAGTCGTTTAATAAAATAATAATTTGCCGCTATTTTCCAATAAAATAATACTAGCCACCTTTCTCCAATAATATATGTCCATTTTTAATTAATATTACTAAAATTGGGAAAAAATCCTTAGTGACTCCCACGCTCACAAAATTGGGGATATTACACCATCCAAGGCAGCATATTGATCATCACATTCATTTACACACACATTTTCTTTCCATTCAAAACAAGAACTATAGCATTTTAAATGACATCCTAGTTTGAAACTTGTATTTGTCCCAACTGATATGAACAAATACAAGATCTAAAGGATCCTAAATTCCTAATCAATTTCTTCTATTACTATATATGCATGTCAGCTTGTAGGATTTTATTCTTTCCCAGTCTCTATATTTTAGATTGGCTACTGTTCATAAATACTATTGTCTATGAGATTTATGAACTTCTAACCTCCAAAGAACACCCTCAATCATCTATGTATAAGTGCACACTTCAATTATTATAAAGCCCTCATATTGGCACTTGATAAAATTTGATTGAGGCACACATTGAGGGGAGAGAATGGTCCATCTGTTTCCCTATAAGCCATCAACCAAACTTAGATGCTTTATTTTAGTCATGTGATATTGAAACAAGACTCACTGAGTATGCTGAGTACTTACCTGATTGTGAAACAAGCTGAATCTGTTCATATGGATTGAATGTGATAAAATCTCATCAAGATTGACAAGGCTTAGCAAGCTTGACTCAGATACACAGCAAGTTTGACCAATTTTGACTGACAATTACCTATGTTAAATATTTTAAAATTTGTTTTTTTGGCAAGTTTTTTGCTGACTTTTTCCCAATTCTGAGTCATACTCTTACATTTTGGATATCCCAGGTTGTTCCCAAGTTTGAACCATATGACTGCATAAGTGAAAATTACTCCACACAATTTTCTGCTACTTCATTTTCCATTTCACAAATTATCCTCTACTTTTTTATTTGGCTAGTTTCCAAGCAAAGGTAAGTGCTAACCATAGTCAAGCAACTGCAATCTCCTTCCTGCATGTATACTTTCAGATTTCAGAAACAAGTCACTTCATTTTTGTCTTACTATGTCGATAGGGATTGATATTGTTCTTCTAATGGATGTTTGATTTGTAATAAGCATGCAGGACAACACACCTCGCAACCTTGAAATAGTTGTTGCATTTGTGCTTGTAAAATGTTCAAGTTTCAAAGTATCTTAAAAAGAAAGAAAGTGCATAACTGACTGCAAACAATAATTCCAATTTCCGATGATAGCATGGCTTCAAGTCTAAGAAAGAAAGAAAAGTGGGAATACTTTAGCACAAGAAAGCCACTCATCTCAATGGCACCACAGAATGAAATTTCACCATCACCCTGAGAAAAATGCATGTCACCCATACTAAGATTTGCACCCTCAACGAAAACAGGGAGATACACTTTAGACCCCTTGCTGAGATTTTTTATGTCACAATTTCCACCATTTTCTCGGCCAGGAGTGGTTCTTGCAGCTTCAGCCGAAATTCTTTCCCAGTTAGCTGTCCCTTTTTCCACCTGCATCCACATGTTTTCATTTGGATATTAGAAGCAGAGAAAGGAGAAATAAAAGGAAGGCAATTTCTCTTACCAATTTATCATTTATGATTATAATGTATTTTGCCTTGCAATCTATTTTTTCCCTTAGTGACTTCTATATGTGGTCAATGGAATAACTACAATGTGACGATAATGTATTTTATTACACTGAGCAGATCATAAGTCAAGTCACGAGGTCAATTTTATGAAGATGTCATTACGAAGTCCTGATCAGTTGGGTAAACTCTTGTCCCAACCATTATGCAGGTGGACCTCTAAGAGTATAAAGAAACCACATATCATCACAAGTGGATGTGTTATTGGGTATGTGCATCAAATCTCCATCATTGATGATCATTTCTATATACATGTAAGCCAACCAAGTTGAAACTAATTTATTGACCTTCTTTGCGTTCCCAATTTCTTATACATGTTGATGTGATTGTTCATTTTCTGTTATTTGTTTAATTCATACAACATAGTTTCTTTGTACTCAGTTCCATTGTCATTACTCTAAACCTGCAACCTTTGGTGAAATTCACATTCAACATTTTGGCACTGTTACCCACCAGATTGTGGAAAACACCTAGGGAAAAAATTTCGCCTTTTGATCCAGCTTGCCAGCCAGCGGCCCCACGTTGACCACAGATAGCCACTCACAATTGCCTCTCGGCCACTCTCCGGTTAGTGATTTTCTTTCATCTAGCCAGTTCACCCAATGGTAGGTCTTCAAATATGAGGTACACTAACCATTTAATGGTTAAAGGCTAGTGTGGATCACAGGTTAAAAAGGATAATTGACCACTTTTGACTGTATCCTTGTTCCCTTGTTTCACCTTGGTAGTTATCTCTTGCTGCTAGTCCAATGTAACCCTCCTTGAGGTCTTTCTTTTCATTGTATAGGAGGGGCACGAACAGGAGGCCTTGATTGATGATGCATGTCCATGGTATTCCATAATTTACACTTTCAGCCCAGTCCCTTGCCCCTTCTTCAATTTGATTTCTTACTACTCACATTCCTTGGTTTCTCCTATGTGCCATGTCTTTGTGTAAGGGCCTGGAAACTTGGACTTAGGAGGTTGATGCAGCTGAAAGAATGATTACATCCTATATAGCCGCACTAAAAGAAAGAAAACTGTTAAAAAGCAAATGATGGCTCGGATAAATGGAAGCGTGTGGAAAAAATCCTAACATGAGTTCTACCCCTTTCATTAGCCATCACCCAATTCCTAGCATATCACGGTCTATCAAAATAAAAGGAACTTTTGAATGTACCAACCCCGACGAGCAATGAACCGCTACATCTTAAGAGGGTAATTGATGTGTATTGAAGCTTGTGGCCCAAGTTGTCCATGCAAAGAAAAAGAAGATCATTAAAGAGAAAAGCACACTTAAGGGGTGGTAAAAATAAGCTAAAGAAAGGGGAAACGCAGGCGCCATGATTTCTCCCTCTTCAATATTAATCAAGGACATTGGTTGCATGGATGGTACACCATAGTGGCATCTTCCATGAAGTCAAACCCCAAACCATTTCACTCTTTCACTTGCACCTTCTAATTGATGGGCTGGCCCAAGAACTGTTCCTCCCCTTGAGGTTGGAAGCACCTAATAGGGTTCGTTGATGAGCTTCCTATACTTAAGCGAGGTAACTTGTTTACAAGTCTTAAGCTAGAAAGACATTTGAAGATGAGGCCTGTGTGATGTACTTTAATGCCTTGTTCCATTAAATATGGGACACTTTGATACATTTGTGGTTTGAGGTATCATTGATGATGATATTGTTGAGAAATCTAGAGCATAGCAATTAAGTGATTTCTCTTATATTAGTAACTGCTTGTAAGTGCTTTTTACTTCTTTAAATTCTTTTATTTAGGTTATTAGTGTTCTACTTCATCAAACAACTATCAATTCATAAACCAAAAAGAGACAAGAGACATAGAATCCAAGATATCAACCAGGGCCAAAACCTCTCACTCTTTGAGAGGAAGACCCGAACAAATTCTTCTTCTTATAGAGATTCCAATTGACGAATACCAAGACCAAAACCCTTGACCTATTTGCCACTCCAAGACCAAGACACAAGATCCTTAGTCAATGGCATTCAACCTTCAGCTCCTTCTTGCTTGGCTTCTTCTTCAACCTTGGCTTCCTTCTGCTTTAGACCTTTAGTGTTCTTGACTAGTCCTTCTTCTAGTTCGGCTTCTAGGAGGACAACATTTCTCCTCGTCTTCCAATGCAACAGAATTACCTTCCGCCTTCACTGCTGCAACAGACTTCACGTATAGAAGTTTTTATGTTCTTAAAACAGTCCCAAAAACACCCTTAAGAACTTCGCTCCTCTTTTGTTACTTCGTTAGTTGGGAGGCTCTTCCTTTTACCCTTTCGCACTTCAAACTGCAGACTTGTACTTCTCTAAAATTTTCAGTGAGCTGAACTAAGGCCGAGCTGCCTACATGTCTGTTGGAGGAGATAATTAATTCTATCTTGTAGCCGACATCAAGGAGAGGTCTTGTGCTTGTCTTGGAGGAATTTTCATACCTATTAAATGACTCCTATAAAATGTAACATGCCCAAGAAGGGTCCTTCTTACATTACATAGACTCAATTTGACTTTTATGACTAGATGACTTAATCATAAAGGCTCACAATGGGAGCCATCACTAAAATAAAATTCCTTGCTCATGAAACCCTGAGACAAGCTTTACAATAATAATTTTATTTTTCTTTTTTTCATCAATTACATAAAATCACAATTACACATGTCATTATGAAGACTGAAACTAGTTACACTTTTCAACACTCCCTCTTAACTAGGGAGGTATTCATAATAGTACTTGGTCATTCTCAATCTCAAGAATTTCTCATAAGAAGAGTCGGATTGGTAACCCATCTGTTTAGAATCATATCAACCAGCATTGTCACGTGACAAGGCCTTGAACACCTGCTCTATCTCTCCAAGAGATCTGAGCACAATGCTAGCGAGACCAATGATGTATAGACACCCTCATCATTGTCTCTCTCAAAACATACCCCACCCCGGTTCTCATGGTGTGTTCCACCAAGACTATTCTTATCTTGGATTCCCAGTGCTCAATGACTACTCTTATCTTAGATGCCCTAATACATCCTCAAAGAGCATCGGAAGTCAGATGTTTACCCAATCCTCCATTCTGTCTTCCCAGGTGAAGATAAGAGTGAAATGTCTATCTCTCCCTCTTAATTAGGGAGGACATATCTATTCCAATAAAGGAATGTACTCATTTCTGCGGAAGGAATGTACCTAAGCTCCTTCTTGGCTTAGGAATTTCCAAGCTTCTTATAAGTAAAAAATTTATTCTAGGCTCCCTCTTAAATAGGGACCTACAACAGCTCCTCAGGTGGAGATGATGTGACAAACAACTGCTTGAAGAACTCCTCTTCACGATCTCTGTCATGTCCCTTCTCACAGGGTGCAGCTACACATTTTTGGCACAATTTTGACTTTAGGAGGAGGACCCCACACTTAGACTTAGGAACTATGGGTGAAATTCGACTTTATTTTGCAGCTAGTGGAATGTGGGGGCCACCCACATGAGGAATTCAAACTTGGCCACTCGATGAGCTTGGAGGGAAATTGAATGGGTGGATGGAGGGGCTCACATGAGGTTAAGGAGGCCCAAGGTAATAAAAGGAGGATCAACTCTCATTTTCAACCATATAGAACATTTGCAAACAAACACTCTTTTCTACGCTCTGCTGCTTAGCAAGTCTACCAGCGGTTTAGCCACGAATCTCTCACGCGGGAGATTCAACCTCTTCTTCGAGGGACCATTCATGCCCGCCCTATGGAGGTCGGTCCATAGGAGTTTCGGGGAGTTCGGTACAGTCACACACTTCTTCCATCAGCGCAGAGAGGGAACTACGTATTTCCTGGGCAGCCAAAAACATGCAGGAGGGGTTGGAAGCCAGCGAGGAGATTCATTGCTTGCTGGGAGTTCCGGGAGCTGAGGACGCTGCTTGTTGAGGACATTTTCGCTAGAGTTTATAGCCAACTAGACCAGTGTATCAGTTATTCGAATTTCTAGGCAGAGGGATTCCACAAAAGGCTTTTAGCAGCAATTCGTGAGGACTGGGAGACAAGTTAATCTTGGCCAAGGGCCATTCGGGGAGCAAGGATTTGGACAACGCAAGTAAAACCAGCATTTCAGAGGTGTTTGTAGAGGGATTTGCAGGTCGCTTCCTGTAAGTCCAAATTGGCAGTAGAAACTGGGGAGAGGCTCCAAGGAGGCCGAAAATCCAAACTCAAAACCAGCGAAATTCCCTTCTACGTTTTTTGGGTTTTGTCCAAGGAGTCCGGGTTGAAAGGGTATAATTTTCTGGGCAGTTTTTGAGCACCTTGCAGCGAGTCGAAGTTCAGCAAGACAGCAGTTTAATGGGGCAACGCAGTGCAGAGTGGTGCAACAGTTGGGCAGCCTTTAACTCAGCTATTTTCCAACCCAGGGTTGGTCTTGCTTATTCATTGGGACAAGCCCAAGTGCACCATTCCATTTCATATTGTATCTAGCCCACTGACTTTTAATAATATGGCTCAGTAGTTCCTTATTGGCAGCGTTTTCATGGATGTCTAATGTGTGTTTTTATTTTTATATGATGCTGCACCATTTATTTGCTTAATATCACTTACATTCCTACTTAGGAACATTATAGTGGTATCAAAGCCTAGTTCTTGGCTCAGCTGTGGGGATTGTTTCCTATGAGAGAAGGGGACCAACGGAACATCACTTACCGTAGGCAAAGGTACAGGAGTAGAGAAAGGGAGTTAGAAATTACGCCAGATACAGAGGAAAGAGGGAAAGCAGTGGCCGGAGAGGAGGAAATGACAAAGCCCTAGAGCAGGGAGGAGATGGCTTTCAACAGCCTCCTGAGGGCCTTGAGTGACTTGGCTAAGGGGCAGAAAGACATGCTGGAGGAGATCAAGTCACAAAACAAAGACAAGGCCACGTTTAGAGGGTTTATATGTGGAGAAACTTTTGGTGCCTCTCAACCTTTCGATCAACCCTCACCAATAGCACAACGCCCTTCAATCAATGTGCCGACTCGGGCTACACTACCTTCTTTCGTGCCAGTGGCACAAATCGAGCCAACAAGGGAGGAAGACACTCCTCAGATGGGGGATTACTTCAGAGATTGGCAGACTATGGAAGAAGACTTCAAAGAAGCCCTCCCCTTCAAAGATTACTGCAAGATCAAGCAGAGTGAGAAGAAAAAGGGGTACGGAGGACAAGGGACCCAAAACTATGCGTTGCAGAGAGCTAGAGGGAGGATGTATTTCCTTACCTTTGATGGCACTACCAAGTGCACGACTGAGGGTTGGGTTGAAAAGATGGACACATACTTTCAACTCAACCGGATGACAGAGCAAGAAGCCATTAAGATGTTGATTTGGGGTAGCATCGAATGTGCTCTAGCCATGAAAATTGGTGGAGAGGTTAAAGCACATGAGATCTCCAAGAACCAAAAATGGTTTGGGCATATTCTAACCAGTTTGGAAGATATTAAAATAATTAATATTTTTAATGGAGTTCCTAAGTCTAAACTTAAGAAAAATAAAATATTAATGGGTATTAATATAAATTTGGGTTAGAAGAGTCCAAAAGTCATGGATCAAGCCAAATTTAATCTCAGCCGTTGATTAGAGATTTAATCTTGGTCGTTGATGGACCAATGAGAAAAGTATAAGAGGCTTGAGGGTCAGTTGGAGAACACATCAAGAGAGATGAAGAACTTGATTTTCTGGGGCAGGGTTTGTTGGCGAAATTGAGTGAGTGATCTAAGTTGCAGCTGAGGGGCAATGAATACATAGCAAAGAGACAGAGTTAGTACCAGGAGGATCAGCACAGAGTCAAGAGATGTTGACACAGATCTAGCTAGAGGCTACACAGAGGCAGCTAGGAGTTGTGCAGAGCCAAAGAGGGCTAGTGTGTGAGACGCAGAGTGTCTAGGGGTTGAGGCAAAGGCTCCAGAAGCTAACGCAGAGCCCAGAGAGGCTGACACAGGACCAAAGAGGTTGACGCAGGGCCTAGACGTAGAACTGGGAGAATTTCGTGGGACAAACTAAGAGCTAGAGAGCTAGATAGGGTGACGCAATCCCTATCAGAGTGACGCAGAGCAACAGAAGCTGCATTATTGTTGTGGGATTGTTCATCCGGTGATTTAGCCGGAATACCTATCTCCGACTGAGAGGTACTACTGTCGAGGGCATTCTCCATTGGGTGAGCCATTTCTGCCACCCAGGTTGTATTCTGAAACAACATAATAATAAAACCCTCTGAATAGTTGCACCAGTTTTCCTGAAATGGGCCTTTTCGGGAACATTAGTCCGAAAACAATGGTGTCAATTGTGCTCTTGTTTACTTTCAGTCGATGATCTGTATGTGTTGATACTATACTTGTCTTTATTCTCAGTATTTACATGGTAAATAAATTGCTAAGTAATTGAACAAGTAGGAAGAAATAAATCAGATAATACAAGAAGAATTTCTAACTAGTTAAACTTAGAAATTCCAATATGGTATCAGAGCGTGGTTGCAAATCACAAGATAACTGAAGGCATCAGCCGAACAGAGCAGTAGCAACAGAAAACATCTATCCCGAGTGATAGAAGTTGTTCCTAACAGAAAGCAGCAAGGAATAGGTGATGCAGAGGTCCTGCGTCATCAGTTCGAGCCAGAAGGAGGATCAGCGCAGAGGCAGAGAGGAGCAGACCTGACCTACACAGTGCCCTGTCATCTTTTTCAGTCAGGAAGGATCGACGTTGTGGCCAAGAGGTGCAGATTTTGCCGGTGTCGAGATTTCGTGGAGCCTAGAGGCTCAGTCCTTCAAGTTGTTGGGGTATAGGAGGCTGCAGATACTTTGCGGAGCAAAGATGGTGGGGTATTGTGGTCAGAACAGTACCTAACATGGCAAGACCAAGGAGGAGAGATTTCCAGAAAGGAAATCGAGACTCAGTGGGAGTCGAACTGAGGACTTCCAAGAGGGAAGTAAATAGACTCAGAGCAGCCGGAAGAAGAGCAGCAAGATGGCAGTGAATGGGCTGAGAGATCAGGATAGACTAGATGAAGCTTCCAACTTCGTAGTCTAGAAGGCCAGGATCTTGTCCATTCTAGACAAGTATCGCATCAAGCACTTCACCTTGAAAATGATAGTGATCCCAGTTGACCCAGCTAAAAATGAGAAGTACGAGGAGGCAATAACCAGGGCACAGTGCATCACCCTTGATGGGGTCAAGGATCATGTGGTGTCGCATATTGCCGAGAAGGACACGGCAAATGAGATGTGGGAAGCCCTGAAGAAATTGTACTAGCATACTTCCGTGCAGACGAAGATGTTACTTGAAAATCAGTTGCGGTCATACCAAATGCAAAAGGGAGAGCAGATAGATGTCTTTCTCAGTGGATTGAAGGAGATTTGTAATCAATGAACTTCCATAGGGGCCATGCCAGATCAGGAACTGATGGTGAGGACCGCTTTGAACGCAGTCTCAGAGGATTCTGAGGTATTTGTCCATCGTATAGTGGGCACGTCGAGCCTTCCAGATTGGGAGGAATTGTGGGCGGCTCTTCGTCAAGAAGAGATTAGACGAGTGATCAAGGTGGGAAGTAGCAAAAAAGGGGTCAGAATCAAGAAGGAGGAAGAAGAAGATGCGGCTCTCGCATCTGCGGGAAAGCAGGAAAAGAGGAGGAAGAAGGACCTCTCCAAGGTCAAGTGCTACCATTGTGGGGAACTGGGTCACTATGCGAACCAGTGTCCTAGGAAGAAGAGTAAGGGAGAGGCTTCTGAGACCAAGGCAGTGCCAGAGAGGGCGGAGAAAGAAGTCCAGACTGATGATGATTGTGCCATAAGTGCTCATGTGCCACTCGAGAGAAAGTGGGGAGACATCGAGCTGTAGTCAAACAGACTACAGGCGATGAGGGGAAGGATCCTCGAGGTACCCAAACTCTTGGATTATACCTTGCTACGGGAGCACCGAAGAGGTGTAGTAGGACTGGCAGATGTCGGTAGAGATGAATGCAGATGAAGCGCAGAGAGTGCTACAATGCAGGAGCCCCGGGACAGCGCAAAGGCTAGTAGGATGCAACAGTGCGAGAAGCACAAGAGTATTGTAGCATGGCACAGAGAGGTGTGCAACGGTGCGAGATGCATGAAGCTGTTGCAGCAGCGTAGAGGTCAGCAAAGGGAGCACTTGCTAGTGGCAGAGGGAGCTTTAGCATCGGGAGAGTCTCTAGCCTAACAAGGATGTCAGGGTTGGGTGGATGAGTTACTTCCTTCTTAGTAACTGGGTTGCAGTGCAACAGTTAGCAGTGGCAGTGCTATGGGCAGCACGATGCAAAGTAAGGAGAAGGGGATGCAATGCAGCTGCAGCAGTGGAAGTGGCGGGGCCATGGGCAGCAACACAGATGCAGAGGAAGTTGTCGTAGAGATGCATTAGTGGCAGTGGCAAGGCCATGGGCAGCAGTACAAGATGCAACAGTGCAGAGGGTGTTGGGCAGGGAGGCCTAGCATCAGCACAGGGACCAACGCTGGATGATCAGGGTGATACTCAGTGAGGAGTATTACTAGAGCACAGTTCTCGATAAGAGGGAGTGTTGATTTGGGGTAGCATCAGATGTGATCTAGCCATGAAAATTGGTGGAGAGGCTAAAGCACATGAGATCTCCAAGACCCAGAAATGGTTTGGGCAGAGGCTAACCATTTTAGGAGATATTAAAATAATTAATATTTTTAATGGAGTTCCTAAGTCTAAACTTAGGAAAAATAAAATATTAATGGGTATTAATATAAAACTAGGTTAGAAGGGTCCAAAAGTCATGGGTCAAGACAAATATAATCTTAGCCGTTGATTAGAGATTTAATCTCGGCCGTTGATGGACCAACGAGAAAAGTATAAGAGGAGGCTTGAAGGTGAGTTGGAGAACACTCCAAGAGAGATGAAGAACTCGATTTTCTGGGGCAAAGTTTGCTGAGGAAATTGAGTGAGTGATTTGAGTTGCAGCTGAGGGGCAGTGAATACATAGCATAGAGGCAAAGTTAGTACCATGAGGATCAGCGTAGAGCCAGGAGAGGTTGATGCAAAGCCAACTAGAGGCTACGCAAAGGTGGCCAATGACCACGCAGAGGCAGCGAGGAGTTGCGCAGAGCCAGAGAGGGCCAGTATGTGAGACACAGAGGGTCTAGGGGCTGGTGCAGAGGCTCCAGAAGTTGACGCAGAGCCTAGAGAGGCTGACGCAGGGCCTAGAGGCAGCGCTGGGAGAATTTCGTGGGACAGACTGAGAGCTGGAGAGCTGGATAGGGTGACGCAATCCCTATCAAAGTGACGCAGAGCAGCAAAAGCTGCATTATTACTGTGGGATCGTTCATTCGGTGATTTAGCCGGAATATCTATCTACGACTGAGAGGTACTACTGCCGAGGGCATTCTCTGTTGGGTGAGCCATTTCTGGCACCCAGGTTGTATTCTGCAACTACATAATAATAAAACCCTCTGAATAGTTGCACCGGTTTTCCCTTATTGGGTTTTTCAAGGGACATTAGTCCAAAAACAACGATGTCACTTGTGTGCTTGTTTACTTTCAGTTGATGATCTATATGTGTTGATACTGTACTTGTCTTTATTTTTAGTATTTACATGGTAAATAACTTGTTAAGTAATTGAACAAGTAGGAAGAAATAAATCAGATAGTACAACAAGAATTTCTAACGAGTCAAGCTTAGAAATTCCAACATAAGATGGCAGCTCTGCACCTGGAGGGGGAAGACCATGATTGGTGGTTTCACGGTCAAACAACCTTGGGGCATGCCTAGATAGTTTCCTATGAGGACTTCACCTGGAGGGTGGTGGAGCGATTTGATCAGAGGGATCCAGAGGCTTCTTTCAGGGCGCTGACACAACTACGCCAAACAGGCAACCCAGAGTAGTACTTAGATTTTCTGCATGTGTCAGTGATGGTCTCGAATCTATCCGAGGCAAGAAGGGTGTACACCTTCATTGAGGGCTTGCTTGAGCCCCTCTGTGGACTAGTGAAGTCACGCAGACCCTCCACGCTACAGGAAGTGGTCTTGTGTGCCAGAGATCTACAGGGGGCCATCGCCAAGACTAGAGCACCATTTCCTGCACGACCCCCTTTCCCACAAAAGGGGCATGAGACTAGACCCTCACCACCGAGGACCACACAGGGGAGGGGGTAGTTAGATGAGGAAACACGGAAGGATCTCTGGAGGAGGAAGCTGTGCTTCACATGGCGAGAGCCCTCGGCACCTGGCCATAGGTGCACTGCAGGTAGAGCACATTACATTGAGGTATTTTCTGACATTGACCAGGAGGAGGAGGTGGAACAAGATTGTGGTATGATAGATGGAGAGAGTTCGACAGACAGAGGGCCACCACCACCACCTCCACAAGGAGGGGCATCTCTTGCCCCAGTAGGAGGGGTCCTTGCTTCTTTATGCGATATTCCTAAGTTTTTGACACTCGGGATCAGAGGCACTATACATGGATAGAGGGTGTCAGTGCTGGTGGACAATGGGGCTACCCACAATTTCATAAATGCATAGGTGTTCCAGAGGAGGGGCCGCACCATAGAAGAGTTTGAGGGTTTCTCAATACTAGTGCCAGGCAACCGTACTATATAGTGCACCAGATATGTGCCCTCCTTGATAGTAGTTATGGGGAACTACTCGATGACGAACCACTTCTTTGTGGTCGATGTGCCAAACACCAAAGTGGTGATGGGTGTCTAGTGGTTGTATTCCCATGGGCGAGTCACAACGGATTGGAGGAAACCAAAGATGGAGTTCATTGGGCCAAATGGAAAACTAGTGGCCTTGAGACGCATGCAGTCTTACCCGCCTCAAACAGTTTCGGTTCACAGGATGGAGGCAAATCTACGGCATGGAGACATTGCATGGACAGTCGAGTTGAGGATCTCAGAGACTGGGGGACAGGCACAGCCACCACCAACAGACATCCTGGCTTTATTGGACAGTTATGTGGTAGTGTTCAGCGACATTCCACTAGGGCAGCCACCAGATAGAGGATTTGAGCACACCATTGAGTTGGAACCGCGTATATAAGTAGTGATCACTACTCCTTCCAAGCACCCCAAAGCCTATAAGGACAAGATAGAGAAGGCCATCCAAGAGTTGCTTGCATTGGGCCATATCAGGCCAAGTTCCAGTCCTTTCGCTTCTTAAGTAGTGTTGGTGAAGAAGAAGGATGGAACCCTTCGGATGTGTATTAACTATTGAGCCCTCAATCGGAAAGCTCTTAAGAACTAGTACCCTATTCCCCGCATTAACGAGTTGATGGATGAGCTTAGAGGAGCCAAGTACTTATCTAAGATTGATCTGCATTCAAGGTACCACTAGATCAGAGTGAGGGATAAGGACATCCCGAAGACAGCTTTTCGGTGCCACTATGGACACTTTGAGTTTTTGTTCATGCCATTTGCGCTGACCAACGCTCCAGCCACATTCCAATTTTGCATGAACCATATCTTCCGGGGACAGCTAAGGAGGTTTGTGATAGTGTTCTTCGATGACGTCTTCATCTATAGCCGGACGTGGTAGGAGCACCTCCAACACTTGGAGGAGGTATTGTGCATTCTGGAGGAGCAGTAGTTTTATGCCAAGCTCTCCAAGTGCGAGTTTGGATTGACAAAGATGCTTTACCTAGGGCATATCAATGGAGCAGATGGGGTGAAATTTCATGAGGAGAAGATTCAGGCCATCAGGGATTGGCCAGTACCCCGAGATGTGATTATGTTGAGAGGCTTCTTGGGTATTTGCACCTATTACAGGAAGTTTGTCAAAGGGTTCTCGCAGTTGGCAGCACCTTTGACCGACTGGACCAAGAAGGGGACCATCGCATGGATTGTTGGAGCATAGGCTGCCTTTGATCACCTCAAGGAGGTGATGAGCAATTGCCCTTTTTTGGCACTTCCGGAATTTTCCCAGCGATTCACGGTGGAGTGTGATGCATTTGGGGTAGGAGTTGGAGCAGTATTGTCACAGGAGGGGCATCCCATAGCTTTTGAGAGTCGAAAGCTCCTACCATATGTGTTGTCATATTCCATATATGACAAGGAGATGCTGGCCATTATGCATGCATTGGCCAAGTTCCGCCAGTACTTGGTGGGCAACCGGTTCCGAGTGAACACTGATCACAACAGTGTTCGACATTTCATGGGGTAGCAGGGCCTCAATGACAAGCAACAAAGATGGGTCAACAAGATGCAGGCCTATATTTTGACATCGACTATGTGCGAGGGAAGCACAATGTGGTGGTCGATCCTCTATCTCGAAGACCAGTTGGGTTATCTCTCATGAGCATCTGCCAGGATTGGAGGGCTCAATTGTTGGTGGAGTACTCTAAGGACAGGAAGGCATGCGAGGTATTGGAGGGGACACATGCAGAGGAGCGTTACCGTGTGATGGATGAGGTCATCTATTACAATGGGCGCATTTACTTAGTTCCTAACTCACAGTTGAGGGAGAGGATACTCCAGGCAGCCCATGATTCACCATTGTCCGGACACCAGGGATTCTGGAAGACTTATATGGCTATTTGAGAGAGGTTCACGTGGAAGTGCCTCAAGGAGGATGTGCTACAACACATACAAGAGTGTGAGGCCTGCCAACAGAACAAGGGGGAGTTGATTCACCCTACAGAACTACTACAACCACTTCCCATTCTGGAGGGGAAATGGGAAAATATTTCGATGGATTTCATCACTGGGCTCCCCACAGTACAGGGGAAGGATTGCATATATGCAGTGGTCGATAGGTTGACCAAATTTGCCCACTTCTTCACCATCCCCACTAGGTACATGGCTGCACAAGTCGCTGAGTTGTTCTTCCAAGAGGTTCTTAAGCTGCATGAGCTCCCCAAGAACATAAGGAGCGACAGAGACAACAAATTCATGGGTGGCTTTTGGCAGGAACTCTTCAGGTTGGTTGGGACGGAGCTGACTCCTAGCACTAGTTATCACCCTCAGACAGATGGCCAAACGGAGAGAGTCAATCAGTGGTTGGAGGGGTACCTGAGGAACTATGTGACAGGTCAACAGAGGACGTGGATTTAGTGGTTGCACTTGGGCGGGTACTGCTACAACACCACGCACCACATGTCTATCGGTATGACTCCTTTCCATGCCCTTTATGGATATGATGCACTGAATTTTGTTGATATTGTTTTTGGAGACAGTCGGGCCCCAAAGGCCAAAGACTGGGTGCAAGAGAGCCAAGATATCCTCAAGGCTCTCAAGGATAATTTGGTGACAACCCAAAATCAGCAAAAACTTTATGCAAACCAATACAAGACAGAGGCACTTTGAGGAGGTGGACTTAGTATACCTCCGGCTACAGCCTTACAGGCAGTCTACGCTGAAAGAGAAGGGGGCTGAGAAGCTACAGCCACACTTCTATGGGCCCTACCAGGTGACTAGGCGAGTTGGGGAGGTGGCTTATGAGTTGGAGCTGCCTCCAAGGAGTAGAATCCACAATGTGTGTCATGTCTCATGCCTGAAGAAGGTGTGGGGAAAACATGTGATGGCGGTAGTTGATCTACCCCTGTTGGATGATGAGGACCACTTGGTGTTAGAAGTAGAGGCCATTTTGGAGAGCAGGGAGAGGAGACTGAGGAGCAGGACCATCAGGGAGTTCTTGGTACGTTGGAAGAACTTGTCGAATGAGGATGGCACCTTGGAAGGTGAGCACATACTGGAGCACCCAGCTTTGAAGTTGCTTGAGGGCAAGCAACATTTGGGAGGGGAGCATTGTCATGTCCCTTCTCAAGGACATTAGTCACATGGTGCAGCTACACATTTTTGGCACAATTTTGACTTAGGAGGAGGACCCCACACTTAAAACTTAGGAACTATGGGGGAAATTCGACTTTATTTTGTAGCTACTGGAATGTGGGGGCCACCCACATGAGGAATTTGAACTTGGCCATTCGATGAGCGTGGAGGGAAATCGAATGGGTGGATGGAGGGGCCCACATGATGCTAAGGAGGCCCAAGGTAATAAAAGGAGGATCAACTCTCATTTTCGACTATCTTGAACATTTGTAGACAAACACTCTTTTGTATGCTTTGTTGCTTAGCGAGTCTACAGGTTGTTTAGCCACGAATCTCTCACGCGAGAGATTCAACCTCTTCTTCGGGAGACCATCCGTGCCCCCCCAGGGGGGTCATTCACGGGAGTTTCAGCGAGTTAGGTACAGTCACACTCTTCAACCATCAGCACAGAGAGGGAACTGCATATTTCCTAGGTAGCTAGAAACACGCAAGAGGAGTTGGAAGCCAGCAAGGAGATTCATTGCTTGTTGGGAGTCTCGGGAGCTGAGGACGTTGCTTGTTGAGGACATTTTCGCTGAAGTTTGCAGCCATCTAGACCAGTGCATCAGTTATTCGAATTTCTGGGCAAAGGGATTGTGCAAAGGCTTGTAGCTGCAATTCATGGGGACTCGGGAGAGCAGTTGATCTTGGCCAAGGGCCATCCGGGGAGCAAGGAGTTAGATAGCACAGGTAAAGCCAACATTTCAGAGGTGTTTGCAGAGGGATTTGCAAGTTGTTTCCTGCAAGTCGAAATTGGTAGCAGAAACTAAGGAGAGGCTCCAAGGAGGACAAAAATACAAACTCAAAACCAGCGAAATTCCCCTCTGGGTTTTGTCCAAGAAGTCCGGGGTTGAAAGGATATAATTTTCTGGGCAATTTTGAGCACCTTCCAGCTAGTCGAAGTTCAACAGGGCATTGGTTCACTGGGGCAGCGCAGTGCAGAGTGGTGCAGCAGTTGGGTAGGCTTCCGCTCAGCTATTTTCCCACCTGAGGTTGGTCTTGCTTCTTCATTGAGACAAGCCCAAGTGCACCATTCCATTTCATATTGTATCTAGCCCACTGATTTTTAATAATATGGCTCAACAGTTCCTTATTGGCAGCGTTTTCATGGATATCTAATGTGTGTTTTTATTTTTATATGTTGTTGCACCGTTTATTTGCTAAATATCACTTACATTCCTACTTAGGAACATTACAATGTCATGAATTTTTTTCGTTATCTAGGAGTCTTCATGTTTGGGACTTCTACCTAGGGCAGCGACCATCCATCACTTTCATCCATGAGTTAGCCATGTCATCATCGGAAAGTAATCTATCAGACCATATATGGCCTTCCTTCATGCCATGCGGCTTTCTCCATGCCATGTTTACTTAAGGATCTTTCATCCTATTACATGTGCATCGATGGTGGAAGACATCCATAGATCTTCCCTCAACAACCCTACATAAACCCATCCAGATATTTGTTCAAAAATAAAGGAATGAACATTAAAATCAACATTACCTTTGTGATGCTCTTTCATCATGACATCTTCTAGTTTGCATCAGCATCCTGCATACATATCGGCACATCTCCCAAAGATATATATTGTCAAGGGTGTCTTTCTTTTTCAGACTCCATCAAAGTCTTCATATCTTTCATGGAGATATCCTAATCAAATCTTCTTGGTCTTTCGGATGTTGATTGCCTTTACCATGTTTGCATATTCCACGATATCTTCCTTCCTTTCTTCACATATTTCATTCCCAGAAACTTCCGATCAAAGTTCCTCAATTGTTGTCAACCTCCTCATACTTCATATGAGGACATATTATGTTGATTTCATCTAGTGAATGTGTGACCCATGCATTCCTGCATTCCTTCGAGGGAGGAGATCCTTTCTTTTGATTATGCTCTTAAGATAGAGCATTGATCCATATTACCTGCAACCATATGACATGACTTCCACAATATCAAATATAAGCACACATACCTCATTTTTCCTTTGGGTCATCCAGACTTCATGCAACAGCTTCCATGATCTGCTTCACTTTTACGTCATCATACCATCATCCCATGAATTCCACAAGTTTGGAATTCTCGATGAAACACTTGCTTCCCCTCATGATCGATGAACCTTTCAATGAAGATTACATCAGAGAATCTTGAGGATCTAAAGTATCCCTATCAACAAATGTTTCCTTTTGACAAATGTATGATGAACCTTGTACTAGATGACCCTACCACTTGTGTTTTCAATGAGATTCCCAAGGGTTATATCCTTGACCTCCATTGATTATAACCATCTTTCATGCTTCTCTATGATGATGTCCCAAGCTCTTGCTTTCAATGCTTCTATGATGCCTTGATGCATCCCATTATTTTACTTAGTGAATCATGATAGCCATATCTCAGAAGACTTAGGAACTTGAAAAGAACTTATGTGAGGAAGACTATCTCAATAGTGGAGATCTATTACTTCCTCCTTCTTGGATTTCTTCTTTTCAGCTTCCTCCACTTCTTTGGTGATGTGGGCTTCTTCTCTTCCTCTTTTCTTATTATCCTTCTTGAGCTTAGGGCAATCTCTCCTATAGTGCCCATATTCTTGACACCCATAGCATTGTATTTTAGCCATGTTCTTCTTTTTCTGAGGACCAAACTTTCCAAATTGTCCCTTTCTTTTTGTTATGGCAGCATAAGCTTGATTTTGCTCATCTGCTCCCACATCCGATTTGGCCTTTAGTCTAGATTCTTCAATCTTGTATAGTGACCATAGATCCTGGAATGGAGTAGCTTCTTTCTTCCCATAAATACTTGAAGTAAAGTTACCCCACTCCTCCAATAGTGCATTTAATACAACTGTAGTTATTTCCCTATCATACATGACTTCTCCCAGATGTTGTAGTTTATCCCGGATCTCAGATATCCTCACAAAGCATGAGGTTATTCCATCTTCCCTTGACATCTCCAGCTTGTAGAGTTCTTACCTTAATGAGATGACTTCTCCAGCAGTGCTTACGGAATACAGCTCTACTAGTTTGTCATAGATTTCTTTTGAAGTTTCAAGTTTAGATACATATGGGATGAGGGGATCCTTGATGGATTCTATGAGAATCCTTTGAGCCCTAACTTCCCCTTTCATATATTTGGCAAGAGCTTGAGTAGCTTCCTTTCTTGTTTTAGCGATACAACCTTTGACATATTCCATAACTGTAGATTTGAGGCTTTTGCAATCTTCATTTTGTGTAGTGTTATTTTCCGGAGACATCGCATTCATGATTTTATTGTATCGACGTTTCGAACCAACCTCTGTGGTTCATCATCAGGATTAGATGTGTGATTCCATAACTTCATTTTCAATGAGATTCAGATCCGTCCTTTTCTTCGATGCAAGATAGTTTGAAGCCCCAATCAATTTGTTTCTTTCCTTGCAAAAAGACATTTTGACAGATTCAAATGTGGACATAAATACACTTACTTGATAGGATGCTCCTTCTTGTTGCTTCCTTGATGATGATATAGAGGATAGAAAACTTCTCCTTGATGAAGGTAGTTTTCTTCAAGAATGATCCTTGATCCCATAGAAAGTGAGATGACACTACCTTTTGATCTAGCTTCCTTTGGATGAATAGTCTTCAAAACACTTTAACTTGAGTAGATGTAGGTTTTTGGCCTTCTCCCTCTTGACAATGATCTCGATACTTCTTTGTAGACTTCTTTGATCTAGTATTATGATGCTTCCTTTGACTTCAAGATAATCTTCACTTTGATGCCTTCCTTGAGATTTGATTGTTGAGTGTCCCTTGATAAGATGCCCTTTCTTCACTTAGTCACCTTTGCTCTAATACCATGTTGAAAAATCTAGCGCATAGCAATTAAGTGATTTCTCTTCCATTAATAACTGCTTGTGAGTGCTTTTTACTTCTTTAGATTAGGACCTTCTTTTACTTAGGTTATTAGTGTTCTTCTTCATCAAACAGCTACCAATACATAAACCATAAAGAGACAAGAGACACAGAATATAGGCTATCAGCCAAGGCTAAAACCTCTCACTCTTTGAGAGGAAAACCCGAACAAATTCTTCTTCTTATAGTTATTCCAATTGACGAATACCAAGACCAAGACCCTTGACTTGTTTGCCACTCCAAGACCAAGACATAAGATCCTTAGTCAATGATAGTCAACCTTCATCGTCTTCTTCCTACTTGGCTTCTTCTTCAACCTTGGCTTCATTTTTCTTTAGACCTTCAGCCTTCTTGATTAGCCCTTCTTCCACTTCGGCCTCTTAGGAGGATTGCACTTCTCCTCAACTTCTATTGCAACAGACTTACCTTTGGCCTTCACTGCTGCAATGGAATTCTCCTTCATTGTTGCAACAAACTTCTCCTTTACTGTTGCAACAAACTTCACGTATAGAAGTTTTTTTGTCCTTTAAACAATCCCAAAAACTCCCTTAAGAACTTTGCTCTTATCTTTTGTTACTTCGCTAATTAGGAGGCTCTTCCTTTTACCCTTTCGCACTTCAAACTGCAAACTTGCACTTCTCTGAAATTTTCAGTGATCTAAACACAGGCTCTAGGAATCAATAAATAATTCAACCCTGCTCTATGAAGAATAGATCACTCCATCCCGGAGCACAATGTGAGCATCGTGGGCCATTTACCCCTAGCCAAATCAGCATGACCCCATTGGTAAATATATCAATATCCCCTAGACAAATCAGCATGACCCCATGGGAGAAAGTCTGCCCGTGGGCCATTCACCCCTAGATAAATCAACATGGCCCCATGCGTGAATGTATCATTCCCCGACTATTCAAATCAGCATGACCCCGTGGGAGAATGTTTGCCTGATGTCGCAAAAACATCAACAGTCCCTCTCAGCGATGGAGACATTCTACATCACACCAAGCTTGTCTTGAAAGTATACAAACTTCCCCCTAGACAGAGGCTTGGTGAGAACGTTTGCAAACTGCTTGTCTGTGGATATGCACTTGAGCTTCACTACTCCCTTCTGCAGCATGTCTCTGATGAAGTGATATTTGATCTCAATGTGCTTTGACTTGTCATGAAATACCTGATTTTGCAAAAGCTTGACACAGCTTTGATTATCACAATATATCAAGGTCGTCTCCAACACTTGATCAAATAGCTCTACAAGTATCTTGTGAAGCCACACTGCTTCCTGACTTGTGGCACTGACTGCTATATACTCCGCCTCTGTTGTACTGAGTGCGACAAAAGTCTACTTCCTACGAAACCAGGATATCATAATTGATCCCAAGATGAAGCAACACCCTAAAATGCTCTTTCTATCTACTGCACTCCTGACCTAATCAGAATCAGTTGTGTGAGGTGCTTGCTCCAAGTTCCATTGGCCATCCCTTGAGGGATCTCAGCATGCTTCTTTAGCACTTCAGAAAGGACATCAATCCCACCTTAAGCCTTCATTAAACACTTGTAGGCGAGTCATTGCACACTTTCTAAGGGACATTAGGCCATGTGATGATTTAGCTCCATTGATTATAGGAAAGCACCCCTTTGGTTTCCCTTGAAGGGTTTCCTTGAATCACAACATTTATAAGCCAAAACAATACTTTCTTCATTCTAGAGTATATTATGAGCCAAGGTACAAGGGTCAAAACAAAAGTATTAAAAACATTAGTACAATATAGTGTCTAAACATTGAAAAAACAAAAATATAAAGATAAGGAAAGAAAGGTCAAGAAGAAAAAGAAAGATGTTTATGTAGATCACCTAAAGAGGTGAGGTTCTCGTTAACAACTTTTGCCATTAACTAAAAAATGTTGAGATTGTAGCTTGGAAGGTGATTATGCAGGGATCAAGTGCCATGACATGCAATGAGTCACCTAATTATCTCCTACAACAGTTAATTAATTAATTTCCTAAGTCAAGACTTTAGGTGGCAATTTAATTTAATTGTTGGGTACCTTTTTATAAAAGGGAAAATACATCAATGACATATTAAGTCATATTCGTTGACTTAGTGAGTCAAGATCTAATCTCAACGGTTGAGATTAGGGATTTCACTTGAGATTAGGATTTGATCTTTTTAATAGGAGGTTTAAGCCAAATGAAAAACACATTCGATTTTGCATTAGTTGGGATTCAGTGGAGTGCAGTACTTAGTAGTGAGAGCGAGAAAAGGATAGATAGAGCTAGCTAGAGCAAGATCAAGGCATATGAGATCAGCAAACAAGCCAAGTTTCTTTGTACGTAGAAGTTTTCTGTTGGGCCGCACGTGAAACGTACCAGAGCCAAGTGAGAGAGAGAGGGATGAGATCTTTTGTTGGGTATTTTCCGAAGCAAATTCTTGTGTAACTGTTGTAAGAAAATATTTCTCTTGAAGCTATATACGAAGCCCAATGTTTGTCGGTTTTCCCCACACTAGGTTTCCATGGTGTTGAAAAGTGTAACTAGGTTCGGTCTTCATAATGACATGTGTAATTGTGATTTTATGTAATTGATGAAAAGAAGAAAATAAAATTATTTTTGTAGTACTTGAATTATGGGTTTCATGATCAAGGAATTTTATTTTAGTTAAGGTTCCCATTGTGAACCTTTAGGTTTTGTCATCTAGTCATAAAAGTCAATTTGAGTCAATGTCATGTATAAAGGACCCTTCTTGCTCATGTTACATATTTGTATAAGTCATTAAATGAGTCAAAAGACCCTCCAAGACAAGTGCAAGCATCTCCTAGCAAGTCGGCCTTAGCTAAAGTGATGTTACCTCTTCAAAAGACACATCGGCCTAGCTCACTGTCAAATCGGCTTATTATGGAGGCTCCAACAACCATAAATAGGCAACTCAGCCTCATTTCAAAGTAGAGAATTTCGGTCAAGTAGGTCTGAAATCAAGGTGTGTGAAGATCACTTAGAAGAGAGCCTAATCATCAGCGAAGAAGGGAAAGAAGAAGAGCGAAGTCCTTGGCATCATTTGGATTTGTTTTTGGGTCACTTCGATCTCACATGTGTGAAGTAAAGGGACTGTCTCTATTGCAGAAAAGGCTGAAGTTTTGCAGTTCTATTGGAAGGTTAAATCGAGGAAGAAGAAAGGGTATATTACAAGCCGAGTTACCAAGGAAGAGACCTTCTACTAAAGCGAAGGAAAACAAGGCATAAGAGAAGGTCATATGCATGAGTTAGGGTTTCTAATTTAGGGTTTCTAATCAAGGAGGCCGAAATAAGTGAAGGTTTGAAGTACAAGGAAGCCGCAGTTGAAAAGAAATAGAGGAGGAGGAAGAAGCAGAGGGTTGACTATCGTTGACTAAGGATCTCAACAAGGAAGCTTTGTCTTGGTCTTGGAGTGGCAAATACATCAAGGGTCTTGGTCTTGTTATTCGTCAATTGAAGTCTCTACAAGAAGAAAAATTTGTTCGACTTTTCCTCTCAAGTGGGACAGGTTTTGGCCCTAGCTGATAAGCCTATATCTTATGTCTCTTATCTCTTTATGGTTTATGAATTGGTAGTTGTTTGATAAAGAATAACAATATAATAACATAAGTAACAGAAGATCCTAATCTAAGAAGTAAAAGCATTCACAAGCAGTTATCATTAATAGAGAAATCACCTAATCTCGATGCCCTAGATTTCTCAACACATGGCATATATGTGTTATTATCTATTGCATGTGATTGATTTCAAGTATTTTTGCTTCTATTGTTTATTTGGTTAAAAACCAAGAATATTTATTGTTACAAATCAGATTAGAAAGCTTTATTTATTTCAAATATGTGATTATTTGTTGAGACAATTAATTTGTAACTAGGTTTCAAGAAATTAACATGGTATCAAAGCTATAAATGCTTAATACGAAGCCAAGGATATTTGACACAGGTTTCAGGACAAAAAATTCAGATTTTGATTTTCAATCTCTTTGAGGGTTTTATTCTACAATGGCTACTAATGTTCGATATGAGGACAGGCTTTAGGGTTCTTCAAACTATTTAGGGAAATCTATCTAGATGGGACTGAGATGGGACTAATATTCTTGGTTTTTAACCAAATAAACAATAGAAGCAATCTATCTAGATGGGACTAAGATGGACTCAAGCTTTCAGCCCCTCTAGGTACCATCAGGCTTACTTGCTAACCATCAACCCAAAAGTCCAGATGTGTATCCAAAACAGAGCTCAATGATCAACAACACCTTTCCAACTTCTAGACATCAACACAATGTGCCTGCCAAATGTCCTCCGAGGCAATGCTTCACTCACAAAGCCTCAACACCCTTTGATCCAGCAGATCAAGAATGACCAATGTCTCCCAATCAAACTGATTGGTAACCAACGTGCTTTCCTTCGAGAGATTCACCTGTATAAACACAACCTGAATCAATAATACACTTTCACATGTACATAACCAAATACAAACCTCCGAGGTCTTCTAGGCTACAAATGTTGCTTCTCAACTTTCCATAGTAGGACTATCAACTGAATCTTTGACAAAAGATTCCTCAATCCCTACATGCAGCAACATATCCTCCGAAATTCATTCTTCAATTAATACCAATCTATGCCATCCCTCTCAACCAAGAAGCACCTCTTTATCCGAACTCCCTTTTAATCTTAGGGAGATCTCTTCTATTCATGCTTCCTCCAGGAGATCAACTTCTTCTTTTTCGACATCAAAGAATCTTTCGTGGCTTCCAACCATTTCATCAAAGTTATCATCAACCTCATCATGCTTGTCACATTGAGCATTTTCACCAAGTTGAAGATTGTGTACCAGAATAGCTTAGATAGCAAGCACAACCAAATCTATAGAAGCACGATGTTAGCCATATCAAAATCACGGAAGCATTTCAACTTTATACAAATCAAATACCCAGACTTTTAAACAAGAGACATATTCTCTTCAACATCTTGCTAGGGACTTTGTTATACACCCTAGACTACTTCATAACAACATTCATTCCATCTAGGGTTTCAATGTGTCTTCAAAAGGTATGACATACCTTACTTCAACATATAAAAAACCCTAGAAACATTTTCAAAACACATAAATCTACAAAGCGTCTAACAACCTTTCAAAATACATATGTTAGACTTGTTACTAGAGATTCATACAAATCCTAGATTTCATACAAACAAGTCAATCACAACTTAGTCATTAACCTAACCATCTTCCACTAGGGTTAGTTCCAAACCTCTAGATTTCCAAGCAATCATCAATCTCAACCAAAAATTTAAAATTTCAACAAATCTCTCACACATCTCAAGTTATCATATAGTTAACATTCATCAAACATTTCTACTTCAACTAAGGTTCAACTCCAAAACCCTAGAATTCACAAATTCACCAAATTTTATACAAATCTCAAATAATCATATTCCAAAGATTTTATTTTGACTAAGGTTTAATTCCAAAACCTTAGAATTCCATTTTCACAATCTCAACAATCATTACATACATAGATCTCAGATTATTACATTTCACACTAGACAATGTCACTACAAGGATTTCACTACTAAACCTTAGATTTTCAGATATCATCATCCTAGAATCTCAGGCAAGGACTTCCATTAAATCCTAAAAGTCATGACCATCAATGACTAGGTCAACACATATCTAGAAACTCATAACTATACATAAGCACGTCATATGTCTAATAACACAAATACATTTGACCTAGACCAACCTAGGATTTCAACCAAAAAGACATATCCATATATATGCCTAGATTTTATCATCATGCGAATATATATCATATCATGTGTTACTCAAACCCAACTTCACAAATATCAATAAGAGTTAGATACACAGTGTTAAAATTGGCAACTAGGGCCAATCTCCATGTGGATCACCTTATTTATGGTTTCTGATATTTTTCCTAGATTCCTCTCATCGAGAGGTGTAGGATTGATCTAAAGATCATCTGATTCCGATAAGTATTTATGGAGATATGAATTTATTTTGATTATAGACAAATTGTCAAGGTCGGCCAGCGAACTTATGTAGGCTCAAAAGCCCAACAGTCATGTCTATTCAACCTCAACATTTGCATATAAATACAAAGAGCATTCTTCTCATTTGGAAAATTCAATTCACTCATCTTCTCTCTCTCTGCTACAGATAAAAGGAGCCTCTCTCTCTCTCTCTCAAACGCGTGGCTGAAAGGAAGACATCCTAGGGCAAGGAAGACGCGGAAAGAAGGACGTTAGGGCAGCAAGTCATCTCTTTGACCAGCGTTGACCAAGCGTTGACCTTCCAGAAGTGTGGATTGGGTGTGCTTGCCTATCCTAGGCAGGCCACAGTTTTTGGCACGAATTGAGGTGATTTGACCTCTAGTTTGACCAATGTCGACTGCCCTAGTTTAGGGCTGCAAGTTGACTTTAGAAATCTACAAATTGACTGAACTTTTGGGGCTGTTTCTTCAGGCTGTTCGAGGACAAGTTGACCAGAAATTGACCAAGTATTTTAGAGGTCAATTTCAGCTAGTTTGACCAAGTTTGACTTTGCTGATCTAGAGTTTGTTGTTGCTGATATAAAATTACAGAATTCAGATTTTGTACTATTTCTCTCTGCTGAACTATTGAAGATAAAAGAAGATTTGATCAAAGGGTTTACCCACATTGGGGTTTGTCCCTGGCTAGCTGCCACACCTTGTGTCTCTTGTCTTGGCTTGTTTTCTATTGATCATTTAATATTCTATTTGCACTTTACTTAATGTATATGTGATTGCTAATCTGTGGCTAATAAGAAGAAAAATAAGTAAACTTCTCTAAGCATAGAACATACCATAATTTAACACACAACCATCTTGAGTACATTAGGGTTTGATCAGATAAATACACACATACCAAGGAAAACATTTTTAAGACAATGTAACAGTCTTGCTCACACATTCCACCAAACCCCAATGAGCTAGGGTTCCAATGTAGAATCACACATTCCACCAAACCCCAATGACATAGGGTTCCAATGTAGAAACATAGCAAACCTAACATTACCAAAACTTCAAAGGTTCGGGATTTTAGACCTCATCATTCAACCCTAACATGTTAGGATTTCTAGATCACACCAAAATCCCAAACAAGACATCATCAATAAAACTTCACCTAGCATTTCACAATATCCCTAAGCAATTTAGGATTTCAGATATTCACATTAGCATACCCTTCGGTTAGGGTTTTCTAGAACCTATCTAGGGTTCTATATGGTCAATCAAGAATATGAGAGGGGTGGGTAGATTTATCAAGAGATTCACCCAAACAAGAATCAATAAGATTCAATACAGCTAGTCATAACAAGGTTAGTAATAGATCATCAAATGAATAAACCTTTCAATCAAAGTATTCAAAGAATACCTTTGTTTTTTGACTAACCTTGTTTTGAGAGATCCTCCTCCTTTCGGATGTTTTTCCTAACCAAGACAACAAAGGGAGAAAGGTGATTAGTATTTAATATAATCAAAACTAAATGAGTAAATGAACCCAAAACTGAAAATACATGAGATACTTATCTTTGAGAGTTGTTGGGAGCTTCCTCCAAAGCTTGAGTGAGGGAAACCTACAAAACTTAAATTAATACAAAAGTGTCTTTTCCAAAGATATGTTAAAAACCTATAAATTCTAAAACATATAAACAAGTTATGTAAAGTAAATGAGTTAATAGTGTAAGTCCCTAATGTCGAATTCTTCAAGATCGAATTTCTTAGAGTCTCCTTTTTCAACAAAGTTGGCTTGATCTCTTCCTCTGTTCTTATTCCTTGGATTCTCGAGATAGTCACTCTTGTAGTGACCTTTCTTATGACATTGATAACACTTTATCTTAGACATGTCAACTTTCTTCCTTGGTCCCTTCGATCTCTTTCCCTTTTAATGAGCAACATAAGCATTTGATACTTCTTCAGGCTTGGCAACCATTAAGATCCTTAATTCTTCTTGACTACATGCGGTCCATACTTCTTCAAAGGTGGGAGCTACCTTCCAACTGTTGAGACCTGAACAAATGCACCCCAAGAGGGTGGCAATCCTAATATAGTAGGGATCACCAATTCTTTGTCCAGAACAATCTCATCAATGGCCAAAATATCATCCTTGAGTCTAGCTATCCTCACAAAGAAGGTTGCAACAGTATCTTCTTTAGTCATTTTTGTATTCCTCAACTCATTCTTCAAACTTGCTACTTGACCAATGTTCTTAATAGTGAACAACTTCAACAAGGCTTCAAACATCTCCTGAGCATGATCGATGTTAGCTATAAATCCCTGGACTTTGCTTTGTTGGCATCACTTGCTTCTTCTGTAGGCTTCTTTACATTTCCTTTTACCAAATCCAGCACCTTCTTCTTCTCAAGGATTAGGTCAATCCTCTTCTTCCAGGATTTGAAGTTGGATGCTCCTTCAAGTTTGTTCTCACCCTTGATTGAGTTAGACATCTTCCTTGAATATTATAGATTATTTCCCTCAGATAGTGCCTATGAATGGATCTGCCTTTTTCTTCTTTCTTCACCAAAGCTCTGATACAATGTTGGAAAATCACAAAGGCAGTAAAGATTTTCTTGATATTGATAATTACTTGTGATTTTACTTATTTTATTATGATTCCTTATATCTTCTTTCTTTAGTTCATCAAGCAATTACCAAAAGCAACATCACATAAAACAATGAACACAAGATGTAGGCACATGCTAGAGAAACCCCCCCCCAAGGGGAAAACCTAGTCAAAGTAATTCTTCCTTTCAATAGTATTCTTTGAGACCCTTCACCCTAGACCAAGACCAAACCTTCCCTCCACACCAAGTCAGCATCCAAAAGATTGACCTCTTCCCAACAACTTGCAAGTTGCAATAGTTAACAGCTTCCAACAGTAGTCAACCTTGGGAAACTTCGATCTCCCAATCCAGAGTACGAAACAAAGAGAGACCACCACCAAAATTTCGATTTTGCTTGACTCCTTAGACTCACCCAAACTCACATTCACTTCGGCTTCCTAGCAATAGAATTTCCTAGCTACCCACTTCACACTTTTTCCCAACAAAAAGATTTTCGCACTTTTGCCCAGTGGAGAGAATTTGAACTTGATAAGAAGTGATGCTCCAAATGAATTCGATGTCCTTCCTAATATAGGCTTCTTGTGGGGACGAATAGGGTCTTAGGGCGACTTGATCTTCCCTTAGGCCGACATGGTGTGGAGTTTGCATAATTCATATTTGACACAATACTTAACCTTTTTACATGATTTAAAAGCCCAATAAAGGTCTCTTTAAATGTACAATAATTCTATAGACTTAGAATAAATCCTAGAAGTCCTCAATGGGGACGTTGACCTAAAACATGGTGACCCAAGCATGAAACCCATGCTTTAATAAGTCACAACAATAATAATAAAAATTATTTTCTTTATTCTTTTGACAAGCACATTACATTATGACTCAAGTACATAATTGAAGACCAAACATAGTTACTTTTTCCAACACAGCTATGATCTGGAATTTATCCAGGACAAAGAATTAAAGGTATTACAGACTCATGTGCATGGATGTGCCTATGTTATTTTATGCAATGGATCGATAAAATTGCAAAATACACAAACACTGAGGCAGTTAGAGAAAACATAACAAGAAAACATGTAAGACAACAAGTTTAATAAGGAGTTCACCCAATGCTCCTGGGCTACATCTCCTGGTCCAGCTCTCAGTGGTGGCCTCTCTATTATGTTTTCAAGAAGAGTTTTTACAATAGTGAGCTCAATTCGAGTCTCACTAAACAGATAAAAGTTAGTAGGAATGGAGTGTACAGACTCTCCTTACTGAAATTCAACCTCTGATGGTCACAGCAGTATGACAGGCCTATGCTGAGGAGTTTGCTTGAACCTCTCAAGCCTTCTATGGAGTGCACAAACTCTCTGACTCTCTCTGGCTCTATCTGGCTCGATGCTGCCTCCAGGTCAGCTTGGCTTCTACTCTCTGTTCTTTGCTCTTAGCTTTCTGCATCTAGCTAACTCTTGTCACTGCCTTCTTGTATGTTCTCTGCTTTTGTCAGGCCATGGCTTTAAAGCCCATCTGTTCTTTGACTGTTCGTTTCCGCTTCCCGGCCTTCTGGTTTCCTTACCTCTGTCTGTTCGAATTCCTCTACTTTGCATCATCATCACTAGTAACGCCTCGCAGGGAGGTGGGCACCTGTTTCCTAACGAACTGGGTGTCAGATTCCTTGAATCATTTTTGAATGGTCGTTAATTCTATTTGCTTCAAGATCGCCCGTGAAACATGAATCGTTTGCCAACTCATCGTCCACGTTGGACTTCAAATCCCCTGTAATCTTGCTTTTTGACTTGTCAAATCCGGTCATTTATCGGGACGCACTTCCGCCGTTGATCTGGGCCCCAAAAATCCTATGGTCGTCATTCGTATCGGGCGGGCAAGTTGCATGACGTTTACCCATCCAATGTGGGCGGTTTTCTCTCTCATCTGCCGAACGCGTGTCGCTCGATGTGGCATCAGGCGGGACTCAGTCAAAACTGCTTACTGCCTTGAGGCCTTCCGATATCCTGTCAGTTTGTGGAATCCCGCGCTATGGAACCGAATGCATTACTTTTCCGCATTTCATAGTGATTTCGAGTTTGGGCACTTTGGGCCTTTCCTTCACTGAGGGGGACGCCCTGCGATATGCGATTAGCGCTTTATCAAAAACCACCCCTGTTTCTTGATTTGGCCTCCGGTTTTGCTAGTTTGCGCCAGCGCGCGTTACCATGGGCCAACGGTCTGTGCGCTCGACCGAGGGTCCTTGTTGCTCCGCTCTAGCCACAACTGCAACTATTACGAGGATTCCTTCTGATAGCTTTGATTTTTCTAAGACTTGAATCTTTTGGGATAATTTGAAACAGTCATGAAAACTTAGAGAGTGTTTAGAATCCAATTCGGATCACGGCCTTCCCACTGAAAAAGCTTTTGGACCACCAAAAGTTGGTTTTCTTTTAAGCACTAATCAAGTGAGGGTATTGATTCCTCGCTTGCTCAATTTCTATCCATTTCGCACTGCTTGGTTTTGAACCTTTGAGTCGAATCCTGAGGTACTCAACGTTTCCTCTACGTGTAGTTCTTACCTTCCTGTCCAGCACTGTATCTTCCTGCAACTCATTAAGATATTCAGGCAACAGATCATCAATAGAAGGCAATTGACTCTGCTTTTTGGGATCTTCAATTAATGAAGGTTCAAATAGTCTCAAGCTATTTGCATTAACAACTGAGTAGATGTGCACGTAAGCTGGTAGATCAAGGCGAAAAGCATTCTCACCAATTTTCTCAAGTATCTTGAAAGGTCCATACCTTATTGGCTTCAGCTGCGTACCTTCACCTTGCATTTTGTCTTTGCTAATATACAACCAAACTTGATCACCAACTTGGAAACTATGCTCCATCCGATGCTTGTCATGCCTTGCCTTGTACTTGGCTTGGTTCTTTTCTAGCTGTTCCTGTACTGCCTAGTGAATCTCTTGGATTTGTTCAATGAACTTGGTTGCCTTGTCCACATTACTGTGTCCATCAACTGCTATGTCTTTACCAAAGACGAAATCCAAGGGAGACCTTGGTGTGAAACCAAAACAGGTCTCAAAAGGAGATCTCTATGTAGAAGAATGTTTAGCTCAGTTGTAAGCATGCTGCACATAACATAAATGTTCATCCCAAAGTTTGGGATGCTTGCTGCAATAGCCTCTGAGCAACTGGATCATTGTCCT
>APFE031235473.1:35014-49575 GCA_000404065.3 Pinus taeda | reverse complement strand
AAATTCTTGGGTGTAACCTTGTACACTTTGCCCTTTTAGTTGTCGAAGAGTTTGCCAGCTCATCATGGCTTGCTGCATATAGGCTAGTGGATAGAATTGCTTTTTAATTGCAGAAACAAATTCACTCTAGACAGAAAGAATCTTACCATGTTTCTTCATGTCAGCTTGTGTCCTGCCTTCCCACCATACCAAGGAAGTGCCTCCTAAGCGTAGGCTGGCCAGCTGAATCTTACTCTTATCTGAATCAATGCTCTATACTCTACAATAAACATCAATATGTCTGATCCAATTATCCAACTTCTCTGCATTCAACTCTCCATCATATATCGGTAAATCAAAGATGTCTTCTTTTTATTTCAAGGCTATTAGGAGGTGTGAGAAATTTTTCTTCTTTCCCTTTGCCTTTAGAGTGGTCATGGAGGAGAGATTCTTCTACTCCTTTGTCTTGTTTGGAGTTTGATGAATCTTCATCTCTATTTTTCTTAAATTCCCTATACATTTCCTCCACCATGGATCTCATGGTCATAAAACTATCCATGAACTGGAAGTCTGATTCCAAGGGACTTTTTTTTAACAGTTTCCTCTTAGAATAGACTCTTCCAATTTCTGGGTTAGTTTCAGCCAACTCTCCTTCTCCTAATTTAAGCTTTGATTTAATTAGCATTCAACAACAAAATCCAGCACAATCTTATCTAACCTTAGTAACCTAGAGCTTTGATACCACTTGATCTGGAATTTATCCAAGACAGAATTAAAGGTATTACAGACTCATGTGCATGGATGTGCCTATGTTACTTTATGCAATGGATCGAAAAGATTGCAAAATACACAGACACTGAGGCAGTTAGAGAAAACATAACAGGAAAACATGTAAGACAACAACTTTAATAAGGATTTCACCCAATGCTCCTGGGCTACGTCTCCTAGTCCAGCTCTCAGCGGTGGCCTCTCTATTATGTTTTAAAGTCAGTAGGAATGGAGTGCATAGGCTCTCCTTACTGAAATTCGACCTCTAATGGTCACAGTAGTATGACAGGCCTATGTTGAGGAGTTTGCTTGAACCTCTCAAGCCTTCTATGGAGTGCATAGACTCTCTGACTCTCTCTGGCTCTGTCTGGTTCGATGTTGCCATCAGGTCAGCTTGGCTTCTACTCTCTATCTCTGCTCTTAGCTTTCTACGTCTAGCTAACTCTTGTCACTACCTTCTTGTGTGTTCTCTGCTTCTGTCAGGTCATGGCTTTAAAGCCCATCTGTTCTTTGACTGTTCGTTTCCGCTTCCCGGCCTTCTGGTTTCCTTGCCTCTGTCCGTTCGAATTCCTCTGCTCTGCGTCATCATCACTGGGTAACGCCTCACAGGGAGGTGGCCACCTGTTTCCTAATGAACTAGGTGTCAAATTCCTTGAATCATTTTTGAATGGTCGTTAATTCCGTTTGCTTCAAGATAGCCCGCGAAACATGAATCGTTTGCCAACTCATCGTCCACGTCAGACTTCAAATCCCCTGTAATCTTGCTTTTTGACTTGTCAGATCCAGTCATTTATCGAGACACGCCTTTGTCGTTGATCTGGGCCCCCCAGATCCTACGGTCGTCATTCGTATCGGGCAAGCAAGTTGCACGACATTTACCCATCCGATGCAGGCGGTTTTCTCTCTCATCCGCCAGATGCGTGTCGCTTGATGTGTGGCATCGGGCAAGACTCAGTCAAAACTACTTACCGCCTCGAGGCCTTCTGATATCCTGCCAGTTTGTGGAATCCCGCGCTACGGAACCGAATGCATTACTTTTCTGCATTTCATAGCGATTTCGGGTCTGGGCACTTTGGGGCTTTCCTTCACCAAGGGGGACACCCTGCGATACGCGATTCCGCTTCTTGATTTGGCCTCCAGTTTTGCCAGTTTGCACCAACACACGTTACCATGGGGCAATGGTCTGCGCGCTCGACCAAGGGTCTTCGTTGCTCCGCTCTAGCCACAACTGCAACTGTTACGAGCATTCCTTCTGATAGCATTGATTTTTCTAAGACTTGAATCTTTTGGCATAATTTGAAACAGTCATGAAAACTTAGAAAGTGTTTAGGATCCAATTCGGATCAAGTTGCCACCAACATGTGGTACATTGGCAGTGGGGCTTCTTGCCACATGACGGGAGTCAAAGAGTATTTCAGTGATCTGAAGGAGAAGGAGAAGGATTTCTACATGAATCTTGGAGACAATGTCAAGTACCATCCAACTCGTATTGGCACAATCAAGTTTTAGAGGGAGTTTGATAATCCCTTGTTGGTGGAGGATGTGTTGTATGTTCCGGGTATGATAAAGAATCTTAAGTCAGTTGCTATCTTGGAGGACAAGGGTTACACTGTAACCTTTGGGGAGGGTAAAGTGTATATTCGACCCAAGAACTACAAGACAACGTAAGTAATAGGGGCCAAGAAGGGAAACTTGTTTCAATTGCAGTTTGAGCCATGCATTCATTGATAAGTTGTAGCAAAGGGATGGGAGAATTATGGCACAGGAGGATGGCTCATCTTCATCACTGAGTAGTTAATGTGCTCAAGGAGATTGTGGCGACGTTGTTGTTGAAATTCTATGGCAAGTGTAGCAAATACAATTTTCTACCTGATAATTACTTCCTAATAATTTTCAAACAATATTTTTATGCCATTGTTATCATTGAATAATTATACTAAAAAAATATCAACAGTAAATGCAGAAGAAATAGCAAAGATCATAGAAATACATCCATGCATGATAGACACAAAAAATTTCAACTAGGAAACCCAACCTTGGAAGAAAACCCAACGATCATTTCTTGAGGAGAAATTGTGTTTTCAGCAAGGTTACTAATTAACAATTTGTCTAGATATCTGTGCCAATATACAAGTCAAAATATCATTCAAACTTGGTCAAAGAACTATTGGTCAAACTAGTAAAAACCAACTCGATCAATGTTGGTCCAATAGTCAAACTCTGCAGTCAACTCAACCTGCTCAAACTTGGCCCTACGGTCTACAGTCAAATCTACAGCCAACCCACACGTCAGACCCTGTGGCTAGTCAAACGACGATCAAATCCGCACATGCAGACTGTGGTCAAGGCTGTAGTTAAACCCGCACATGCAGCCTCCAAAAAACTTGGTCAAGCAATTGGTCACCTCTCAGTCAAACTTGATCAAAGATATCTTGGTCAACTTCAATCAATGCACTAGTCAAACACTGCTTCCTTCTCACATGTGCAGCCCAAACAAAAGAGATATAGAATAGATGATATCCAGTAACAGATTTTCTCCGACAAATTTCTCCTTTGCTAGAAAAGATTCAATGATCTTGCTATGTTGATGATTTGCCTCTCACATGCTATCTATTTACACAGAGCTCTAATGTGGAGTAGAGACCCATCAAGGTGGCTTTGCATCACAAGAAACCCCTTTACAAATGGAGTCTACATCACAACTTGACATTAGACTAGAAATGTTTACCCCTCTGTTGGGTGAAAAACCCCAATCAATAAACAATTCAAACCCACTCTATGAAAAATATATCACTCCATCCCGGAGCACAATGTAAGCATCGTGGGCAATTTACCCCTAGCCAAATTAGCATGACCCCATTGGTAAATATATCAATATCCCCTAGTCAAATCAACATGACCCCATGGGGGAAAGTCTGCCCCTGGGCCATTCACCCCTAACTAAATCAGCATGGTCCCATGGGTGAATGTATCATTCCCCCATTATTCAAATTAGCATGACCCCATGGGAGAATGTTTGCCCGATGTCGCAAAAACATCAACACTCCCTCTCAGCGATGGAGACATTCTGCATCACACCAAGCTTGTCTTGAAAGTATACAAACTTCCCCCTAGACAGAGGCTTGGTGAGAACGTCTGCAAACTGCTTGTTTGTGGATATGTACTTGAGCTTCACAACTCCCTTCTGTAGCATGTCTCTAATGAAGTGATATTTGATCTCAATGTGCTTTGACCTATCATGAAATACTCGATTCTACAAAAGCTTGACACAACTTTGATTATCACAATATATCAAGGTCATCTCCAGCACCTAATCAAATATCCCGACAAGTATCTTCCGAAGCCACACTGCTTCCTGACTTGTGGCACTAACTGTTATATACTCTGCCTCTGTTGTACTGAGTGGGACAAAATTCTACTTCCTATGAAACCAGGATATCTTAATTAATCCTAAGCTAAAGCAACACCCTAAAGTGCTCTTTCTGTCTACTGCACTCTCGACCCAATCAGAATCAGCATATCCCTACAGCCTCACTTCACCAACCAAGACATATCTCAAGCCATATCCAATTGTACCACGTAGCTAACTCAACACATGCTTTGCAACAACCCAATGTACATGCCTCAGCTCAACCATACGCTAGCTCATGGTATTCGCTGCAAAGCAAATATTCGGTCTAGTGTTCACTAAGTACATCAAGGATGCAATCAACAGCCTGTACATCGTCGGATCCACCAAATCTGAATCTGAATCGGAATCACTCAACTTCTTCAAATCGGTCACCATATGTGTGGCAACGGACTTGCAGTCCATCATACCAAACCTCCTCAAGGTCTAAACTGTGTACTTCCCCTATCCAAGGAAAATCTCACCAAGTCTTTGTCACACCTACAATCCCAAAAAATAATGCATCAAGCCAAAATAGTTCATTTCAAAATCTAATGCCAACTCCCTCTTGTACCCGACCCGACAATGAGCCTCTTTGCCTCGGTAAGGAATAGATCATCAACATACAAAAACAAGATCAAAGGATCAGTATCAACAACCATGAAATAAAGGTCAGGATCCGCATCTCTCTTAGTGAAGCCCAAACTCATCAAGTATCCATTAATCCTGGAATACCATGCCCTAGATGCCTACTTGAGTACGTATAAAGCCTTCTTCAACCTACAAACACGGGACTCCTTCCCATGTACCACAAATCCCTGAGGTTGTTCTATGTACACTTCCTCCTCAATCACACCATTGAGGAACACAATCTCTACATCCATTTGATGTAACCTTTAACTCATAATTGAAGCAATAGAAACAATAGTCCTTATAGAAGAGTACCAAGAAACTAGAGCAAAGGTCTCATCATAGTACTCTCCCTCTCCTTGGGAGAAACCTCTTGCGACAAACCTTGCTTTATACTTCTCGATGATGCCATCTACTACATGCTTGATCTTATAGATCCACTTGGAAGGCACTACTGACTTCCCCTCTTGTCTCGAAGCTATCTCCCACACATCATTCTTCATGATGGACTGATACTCGTCCATCATGGCATCCATCCAAACCTGTTGACCTGTTGCCTCCTCATAATTGGAAGGCTTGAAGTCAATAATGTGGCTCATCAATGCCATATAGCTCCAGAACCTCTGTGGTTGCTTGCTCTCCCTAAAAGTACCCCTGGGAGCTACATGCCTCTTTGCATCCTGTAAAGTATCAAAAAGCCATGTCGATCTCTTCCTAGTCATTGCAACATCTCCAGGCTAGTCTACTGGAAGCAGGACTAGAGGGATTTGTACCTGCATCCTTTAGAGCCTCTTACTCCTCACTAACAATCTTCATATGGGACTCTCTAGACCTATTGAAGACCAGTGTCGATAATATTAGTATCGGGAAAATATCAGCGAGGGTCCGGAAAATATCTTATCGGTGAAAATATCGGCAAATATCGACAAGCATAAAAAATGCATAATATATTCATTTTTTTTTTCAGATTTTTAAACATATAAAGCAATAACAACATGAAATAAACACATTGGCACATAAATATGAAGAAAACACTGATATATATGATGTCAAATAGAAATGATATATCAAAGGCGATACCAAATCCTGCTGATCCCTGATAATTGTCCATTCAAGGACTCAAATGTGGAGAACCAATACAAAATAACATCACATATATAAAAGTATCTCATCATCATGAGTTATATGTATCATAACAAATAAAACTAGCAGCTATCTATCTGAAATCACTACCCTCTCCCCCCTTTTACGGGAAAACATGATGGGCTGTTTGCCAGGCCTGCCCCTAGTAGTAGAAGGCCCTGACCCTACCTCTGCACCTAATGTCAAATAATGAGTGCTAGGTATGGGGCTATGCTCTCCTATATCTATAGCAGATGGTGTTGATGCTGATGCTCCCGCAGTGTCCTCCTCCTCCTCCTCCTCCTCCTCCTCTAAGTGTTGCTACTCCTCTAACTCTGAGTCCTCCTCTTGCTGCCCCTGCTCTAATGGATCATCTGCGACTAGCTCTAACCATGAAGGTGACTCCTCCAATATGGGCTCCTCAAACTCCACCCTCCACGGAGACAATATATCAATATTGTCTAAGGAAATGGCATCTGGATCCATTGGTGATTCTATTTGCCTCACTTGAAGTCGGATGTTGTAACGCACATACACCAAATCGTTGAGGCGTGCGAACTCCAACCTATAAGAGTGTCAAAAAAAGTAATGAGTCTTGACTCTTGACTCTTGACACTTGAAGGTCATAAATTAAAAATTAAAAATTACAATAGGTGTAATTGCTCAACTGAAGGCTTGAGCTCAAAGTTATAATTGTTGCACTTTTTGGCGTGTATTTTGTCCAATACACTCCAATTGCGCTCACACTCTGAAGAGCTACATGTTTGACTCAAGATTCGTATGGCCAATTTTCGCAAATTTGGTGCCTTTGCACCATAGCTTCGCCACCAAATATCTACAACAAAATAATGAAATAAAAGATTCAAAAACTTAAAACATAATTAAACTTTCAAATAAAAGTTACATAATTGAATTTAAAAAAAATAGAATTATAAATTTATAAGTAAGGAAATTCTAAATTGAAAATTCTAATTTCTAATGAGTGATGACTTGTCACTTACGTGGCATGAAGAGGGTCCTTTCCCTAATAGCATCATCAAAGCCAAATAGGTCAACACAATCCCGATAAGACTGTATCTCACAATTGATTTTGCTACGAAGCTTAGGATCAGGTACCATCCTCTGAATACAGGAATGGAGCCCTTCCATCACCTCGCCATCAAAATCAAAGTTGCATTTGTATGAAAATGCGGGGTTGAAGAAGAGTGATGTTGCATGAATGGGTCGATGAAGCATCCCTGTCCACCGACTATCATTCACATCCCATAACATCATCTGCCTATCAAGGCCAGCAGAACCCTTGTTTGCATAATAGGAACGAATGGCCTCCTTGGCCCTATCCATGCCCTCATACAAATAAGGCATTGCAGGCTTCTCTCCATCCACCAATATAAGAACCTTTACTATAGGTTCGCTAACTACACATGCTTCTTCTACTCCATGCCAAAATGTCTTAGAGTACACCATTTTTGCAATGGTTTTCCCATCATTTCTCCTGTTGTATCTACAATTACGCCAATCGTCAAACACAAACATTTGCTTCAACTCGAACTGACATCGAAGCAAAGACTGAAGAGTAATAAAGGTTGTGGCAAAACGTGTGATGGCAGGACGCCGCAACTCCTTGTTTCTAGTGAACCTCCTCATGAGGCTAAGAACAAAAGCATGGCTATAAATAAACTTGGGGATGCTCCTAGCCATATCAACCGCCTCCTTGATGAAGGAGAGTTTCCCCATATCCTCAAGCAACAAATCGGGACAATGTGCTACACATGGAGTCCAGAACAATGTGGGATGCCTCTCCATAATCATTCTGCCAACAGACACATAATTAGTTGCATTGTCTGTTATGACTTGCACCACATTCTACACACCAATCTCCCGAATGAACCCATCTAACAACTCACATATCGTTGCTACATCTTTGATATGTTCTGATGCATCCAACGATTTAATAAACATGGTACCTTTAGGACAATGTACCAAGAAATTTAGAAGGGTCCTACCCTTCCTATCTATCCAAGCATCAGACGTCACTATGCATCCAGTAACTTCCCATGTCTTTTTCAACTCCGCCAATCTAGAGTTGATGTCCTGTTTTTCTGCTTAAAGAATTGGCCCCTGCAACTCCTCATATGTGGCACTTTTGTACCCTGGGCCCACAACAGCAATAGCATCACACATTGGCTGCCAAAATGGATTGGTTTTGGTGATGCTGAGAGGTAAGTTGCTCCAGAAAATACACCTCCCCATGACTCTATCTGCTTCTTGCTTCTCCTTCTTTTTAACAAGCGATTTTATGCCAAGTTGTGCTCCAGCTCCTGTTCATGGAACAAAAAATGATGACCTCGCAGTCGCACTCGTAGTAGCATGTGATGGTGTGCCAGCTGTGAAGCCCCTCCCACTAGGGCCACTACCCTCAACACCAAAATCAGGAGAAGATATCCTGAAAGATCTACCTGTACGTTCAGCTTTGTTTCTTTCTGCCTCTTCCTTTTTTTGTCCTTTTCATCAATTGCCTTAAGAGCTTTTTGTATAAGCTCCGGAAGAAACTGTACAAACCCCAACATCATGTCCACTGAGTCTAGCAAGATGGTATCTCAGTCGTGTAATCCCACCTGTCATCCTGGTCCCACAGAATTTGCATGTAAGATATGCACGATTTGTCCCACCATCAGGGCTCCCATACTCCCAAAATGGATCCAAGGCTTTTGGCATATTTGTATTTTGTAGTGGGCTAACTCAAAAGGAAACCTAGGGCACCAAAAAATAATTGGAATTAGTAACTTAATAAGTAATACAAATTACAAATAACCACATCATTTTACAAAACAGTTTTGACTTTTTTTGCTACATTATTTGCAAATTTGCAATTTTGCAATGGGCATGAAAAAGAGAGCAGACTTAAGAGGGCAGTGAGCTTGTATCATGCAATAATTACCACTTTAACCAAAGATGCCAAGCAATGAAAGAGCCTAACAATGCAAATGATATGCCAAGGAAATGAGGTGACTGTATATTACTTATTATATCACTGTCACGTAATTATACCACTGCTGTAGGTGCATTATCAGACCTCGGTATTCAACAAACAGTCTTCCAAAATTCACTTGTATGACACCAGTGTTTCAGACAAGGTTCCTTATGAATTAGATTTATTTCTTCATTAATTTATAGAGACTTTAGAAGCCAAATTTTACCATTGTTAACTTATTACCGGAGATCCAAATCATTCATATTAAATGCTGAAACTAGCATGTCAATCCTAAAAAATTATGAAAAAAATGTTAAACAGTGACTCACTGACTAACAAATGAATGCAAATGATTTCTCAATATATTATGGTGACTGTTAATTAGTTTTCTGGCCACTGTTTAGATGTATTATACCACTGTAAAGTTGTAAACAATGTTTCTCGAAGCTGCAAGTGAAACAATGAGGAAGAGAGAGGGATAAGGAGGCAAACTTAAAAGTTAAAAGTTACAAATAGCAGTGCAGTATTATTTGGCAACAGACTCCACTTTCTTGCTTAATGATTTTCTATCTTATACTCAAAATAATGTTCATGTGACTCCTCTTTGGCAGGCATGGTGTGATGCTAGAGTCATCTCGATTGATAGGAAGCCCCATCAACTTTCCTGTGCTTGCAAGTTTTATGTGAAATTTTATTGTGTTTGTATAGAAGATGTGCTTGATATTGAGCACCGGCCACTAGTTGCAAGCAAGAAAACAAAACTTGGGATTGAGAAACTTAGTGTTTTGCAAGCACCATATCAGTTGAATGTGCAGCCCAATCTGACTGACAAAGTAGAGTTTTGGGGTGGAGATTCTTCATCACTACGTATGCCAGCACTTATTAATGAATCTATAAAATTAAAATCACAGATTGCAAAACTCATTTCATCATCTCTTAAACAGGGAATTGTTGCTGAAATCAATTTAAGACTATTGAAGGAAAGTGATCTTCATCGCTATATGCATGAGGATGATACATTTAGTTAAAAACTTTGGAAGAATAAAACCATTTTCTGAGATGGTTCAATGTATTCTTCAAGCCAAGAAAATGAAGGCAAAATTTTCTATGCAACTCACATTATCAACTCGATTCCCATTTATGCAATTCAAGATATGACTCCATATGAGAAATGCTGCGGCTCCAAACCTTCAATTTTGTATTGAGTGCATGGGCTTATATTCCCAAGGCAAAGTGAAACAGATTGGAACCCAAAAGTCACAGTTATATTCTGGTAGGTTACAATAAAATTCCAGAGACATTATCTATATGATCCTTCCTCTCATTAAGTCATAGTCCTTCATCATGGTTCACCAAGGTCTTTCCCACTACTTTCTACAGATGTTTTGCAAAGAGTTTCAGTGCATCTCTCTCCTACACACTATGATGATAAATTTAAAACCCTTGCATTTGGTCATGGGCATAAAAATCTTTTGAAATGGAAAACAAAAATCAAGCAAAATGATTGTAGGGAAGAAATGAGATTGTCTCACTGTTCTTGGCACTTGCAGCTTAGATCAATGAAATCTTCGTTGTTGGTGGCAATAATAGCTATGGAACGCTCAAACCCTCCTTGGCAGCAACAACATTCCTTCTCCAGCAATCAGAAATGAAAATGATATGAAAAAAAACCAAAATCAGATTTTTATAGGCCGCACGGAAATTTTTGCCTGTCACTAGGCAATTTTTTCCATCGTCACGCGATATTTTCGTATCGCCGAAAATATCGCGATATTTTGTCGGCGATATTTCGGCTCGCCGAAAATATCGCGATATTTCCGAATATCGTTGATATCTCGGCGATATTATCAACACTGCTGAAGACTATCACCTCATCAAAAGTAGCATCCTGACTAACCTCAATTTCACGTTGTCCTAGAATGTAGATCATGTAGGCCTTCGAAGTCTCGTTGTATCCCACAAAAGTAACCTTCTTCCCAGAAGGTTCTAACTTCTTCCTCTTCTCCTAGGGCACATAGATATATATTGGACAACCAACGATCCTCAAGTGACTGGCCTCTAGCTTCACTCCTATGAATGCCCCCTCAAGAATCTTGTCCTCCAATATTAGGTGAGGGCTCTTGTTTTGAACATAAACTATCATGTTGGATGCCTCTACCCATAAGAACATGGGTAGTCCTAATCATGAATCATCACCATGATAGCTTCAACAATGGACTTGTTCTTCCTTTCCACAACTCCATTCTATTGAGGGTTGTGAGGAACTATCCACTCCCTCATGATTCCTGCCTCCTTGCAGAAATCACTAAAGTCTCTGGAAGTATACTATCCTCCATTATTTGACCTTAAAAATTTGATCTTCTTCCCTATCAAGTTTCCATCTGAGCCCTAAATTGTTGGAACCTGTTGAAGACCTCATCCTTGGTCTTCTTGAAGTACATCTAAGCTTTTTGGGAGAAATCATCAATGAATGTCACGTAATACAAGAAACCACCCAAAGATGGTATTGTCATCGATTCACATACATCTAAATGCACCAAATCCAAGATCCCCTTGGACCTGCTATCACTACTCGGAAAAGATCCCTTGGCATTCTTTCCAAGTGCACAACCTATACAAACACCATCATGCTCAATAGGAGCTCTGAAAGACATGTAACCATCTTCCTCAATGCTGGCAAAGCCCTATAATCCAAGTGAGCAAATATTCGATGCCATAACTAACATAACTTGATACTATCATGTACCAATGCCTGAATTGGTCGTCCTAACAATCTATACAGTCCTCCCTCTCGAAGACTAATCACTCCTATTGAGTTTGCTCGAGCCCGTAGAACATACTAGAACCTAACCATCCACAAATGCAACTTTGTATCCTCTATCCTCCAACATTGAAATAAAGAGAAAGTTCTTCTTCAATCTTGGTACAAACAATACATCTCTCATAGGTAGAGAATCTCCGTACTCAATTGAAATGAAGTTGTCCCAACTCCTCTCACTGCATACTTGGCATTATCTCCAAATTCCACCTGCAATGGTGAATCCTTCCCTATCAAATCTGAGAGAGAATCTTGTGAACCTATCATGTGCCTAGAAGCACCACTGTCCACCAACCAAATATCACTACTGTCAGTAATATTTCTTGTAAGAGTGGAGACAAAGAAATATTCTTTCGAAGTTCACCTGCAATCACATCAAACTTAGATTCCTTTGTCTTCTTTTGTGGTAGATGCTCATCATCATCATCAATATCGGTTGTTGATGCATGTTTCTTTCCCTTCCTTTTCTTCTGAGGACACTAGGAGGCATATTGTCCAAAATAATGAGACTTAAAGCAATTGATCTTTGAAAGATCCTTCTTTTATTCTTGAACTAGAGTTGATCTTCCACCTATATCTTTCTTACCAAAATTTCTTATTCGTTTTTCTTTCCTTGCATGAGTTGCAAGGGATTGAGTCTCGTCATCCTAAGGCCTCTACAAGCTATTCTTGTGTTGATCTAAAGATGATATGAGGTTGTCATTGATGTCAACCCAAGCAACACCAGGGGCTACCCTGATCTTGCAAGGGAATTTTGACTTGACAACTTACATTATTTTGAGTCAAGGATCTTCTAGATAGATTCTACTCGTTGAGATGTTTCCATTGATATATGGCACGCCAAGTAATTCTTCACAGTTTGAGAGATATTCATGTTTGAAGTTAGTAACCCTAGTTAGTGGGCTAAAACACTATGGGGTTGTGTCATGGCGCTCATAATTGGTTTCGGTCATTGAATAGTCATTAATTAATAATTTTTTAAGCTCCTAAAATCCCTCCAACATTCTCTATAAAAGCCCCTCTCAACTATTAAAATTGGCAACCAGGGCAAAACTTCATGTGGGTCATCTTATTCATAGCCGATAATATTTTTATTACATTCCTCTCGTCAAGAGGTGTAGGATTGATATAAATATCATCCGATTCCGATAAGTATTCATGGAGATATGAATTTATTTTGATTATGGAATTATTATCAAGCCAACCTACAACTCATGTAGGCTCAAAAGCCCAACAGTCGCATCTATTCAAACATCAACGTTGTGTATAAATATAAGAGGACTTTTCCTCATTTGCACTCACTCTTCTCATCACATCTCTCTCTCTCTACTGCACAGAAATGAGTCTCTTCTCTACTGCGCAGAAATTGGTCTCTCTCTCACACATGTGAAGCCGGAAGCTGTTGAACCTGAAGCTGCAACTGCAGAAGTAAATATTGACCTGCGTTGCCTAGAAAATCTCCTCTTTGGAACTGCGTTGTAGGTCCATCTGGATCTCCTCTGAAAGCCGCAACTTTTGGTGGTGGAATAAAGTCAATCCGACGAACGATTTGCAAGATATCAACTGCCCTAGTTTGAAGCTGGAAACTGCTGAAACTGAAGCTACAACTCAGAAGTAAAGATTGACCTGTGTTGCCTAGAAGATCTCCTCATCTGAACTGCGTTGTAGGTTCATCTGAACCTCCTTTGGAAGCCGCAACTTTTGGTGGTGGAATGAAGTCAATCTGACGGTCAGTTTGTGAGATATCGTCTACCCTAGTTTGATAATGAAGCCGCTAATGCTGATGCTGCTGATCTAGGGTTTGCTATTGTTGATATGAATCAGATTTATTGTACTATTTCTCTCTGCTGAATTATTGAAGATAAAAGAAGATTTGATCAAAGGGTTTCCCCACACATTGTGTGGTTTGTCCCTCGCTAGCCGCCACATCTTGTGTCTCTTGTCTTGGCTTGTTTTCTGTCTATCGTTTAATGTTCTATCTGCACTTTGCTTTATGTACATGTGATTGCTAATCTGTGGAATATAATAAGAAAAAGAAGTAAATTGTTATAAGCATAAAACATACCATAACTTAACATGGTATCAGAGCTGAGTTGAAGACAAAGCCCGAGCAAGAGCAAGATCAATCACCGAAGAGAAGATTGGCGAGGCTATCCTAAAAGAACTATGAGGTCCTCAACACTCTGCCGAAGGCAACCTTCGTAAGAAAGATGACTATCATGGATGGAAGATGTCTATCAATCTAACCCTAGAAGATCCACGAGCGCTGGACCATGTAAGAGGCAATATTGTTGAGCCTCCATCAAATGCATCCGTTGTTGCATGGAACAAATGGAAAACCGAAGAAGTCATAATAGAAGATCATCCGGGACTCTATCAACAAGCGCTCAGTGGCCTACATCTCTGATCTAGACACCTCCAAGGAAATCTACAATAGACTGGTGAGTTTATTTAAAGTTAATGATGCAAATCAAGTTTTGTTTCTTAGAAATAAACTGAGGGAAATTAAGAAGGGTAAAGATGAGAGTATGCAAGCATACTTCTTAAGGATCACCGAAATCAGGAACGATCTCCTATCTATTGGGGAGGGCTATCACTGACAGGGGAATGGCACTCACGACTCTTGGAGGATTACCATCCGAATGGTACGTGTTCAGGACTACTCTTCTGAACTATAATGTAATTCCTGGTTTCGAGGAATTAATGGCTAGATGCATTCAAGAAGAAACAAGGGAAGAAGAGCAAAAAATGCCCATGCCTAAAGGTCCTCCTACTGCCTTTTCTTCTCATGCTAAGAAAAGAAATAATTCCGGGACTAAATCAAAAGGAAAGGTTGGACCTAAGGGTGGAAGAAAAGGATGATGTTACATCTGCGATAAAGC
>APFE031235473.1:0-34962 GCA_000404065.3 Pinus taeda | reverse complement strand
CTAAAGGTCCTCCTACTGCCTTTTCTTCTCATGCTAAGAAAAGAAATAATTCCGGGACTAAATCAAAAGGAAAGGTTGGACCTAAGGGTGGAAGAAAAGGATGATGTTACATCTGCGATAAAGCAGGTCACTATGCAAGGCAGTGCCCTGATAGAAAGGACTCACACCGGAACGATGATCTAAATCCCTCTGATGGCAAATCAAAGGAATGACAAATTCAACAGCAAAGGTAAGAGGAGAGTTGGGGATCGAGGAAGAGGACAACCATTCAAGAAGGCTAGAAAGTCTAGGATGTATTAAATGCACCTGACCTCAAAAAGAACCTAGTGTCCATCTCGGCAATGGAAGACAAAGGCTACAAGGTAACCTTCAGCAATGGCAAGGTATGTATATGGAAAAATAATGTTAAAGATGCCTTTACTCTTGGGTTTAGTGTTATATCAGGTCGATGGAAGTCCGCTAGGTGTCATGTCTTGTGACACAACTCTTCAGTCCGAACTTTGGCATCGGAGGTTTACTCGCCTTCATTACAAAGCTCTACCCGATGTAAGACAGATGGTAACAGGGATGCCTGAATTCCAAGTAGAGAAAGAAGGTGTATGTCCGGGATGTGCCGAAGGAAAGCTAAAAAGGGGACCATTCCCTTCAAGTCAAAGCAAGACCTCTGATATATTACAACTAGTTCACTCAGACATATCAGGTATGATGCCTGTGAACTCCTTGGGAGGATACTCATATTATCTCACTTTTACAGATGACCATTCTCGAAAGACTTGGATATACTTCGTGAAAAAGAAGGATGAAGTGTTCCCTTGGTTCCGACACTTCAAAGCTTTAATCGAGAATCAAACCGAAAAGAAGATCAAGATCTTAAGAACTGACAATGGGACTAAATATGAATCTAATGAGTTCCATGATTTTTTTAAAGAGGCTGGCATTAAGAGGGAGACTACTACACCATATACTCCCGAACAGAATGGTGTGGCAGAAAGGAAGAACCGCACAATTATGGAAGCTGTCCGGGCCATGCTACATGATCAAAGTCTTCCGAAGTTTCTATGGGCTGAAGCTGCAAACACTGCCATATATGTACAAAATCGATGCCCTCATCAAGCATTGGGTTCCAAGACTCCTGAAGAAAAATTCACTGGTAAGAACCCTGATGTTTCTCATTTTAAAATTTTTGGAAGCCCTGTATACTTTCATGTGCCGAAAGAGAAAAGAAATAAATTGGGTGTATTTGGAAAGAAGGGAATTTTCGTGGGCTATGGTGAAAATACTAAAGGCTATAGAATATATGTAGCTGGTCAAAGGGAAGTCATAATTAGTCATGATGTCACCTTTGACGAAGATATGGCTCTCAGCAAGGTGAACAGTCTTTCGACTTTGAGGAGCTCTCAAGAAGCCGACTCCAGGGAACCGAAAGAAAAGGATGATGAATCAATGCCTAATGTAGAAGAACCCATGGATCCGATTGATCCTCCTCCATATGAGCCTTCCTCTTCTAGAAAGAGACCTTCATGGCTTAAGGGGTTACTTGATGATGCTGAAGGACATGCTGCACCCCGAGGAACCTTTCGTGAAAGTAAGAAACCTCATAGGTATCAAGGATACCTGACCATCATGAGCACGATCATACAAAATGAGCCTTCGTCATTCTCAGATGCCGTCAAGCATCAAGTATGGAAGGATGCTATGACCGAAGAATATGAGTCTATCATGAAGAATGATGTTTGGGAAGTAGTTCCCAGACCCCAGGACAAGACTGTTGTTACTTCCAAATGGCTTTACAAGATAAAGCATGTAGCAGATGGAAGTACGGAAAAGTATAAGGCTCGTTTTGTTGCTCGAGGTTTCTCCCAAAAGGAAGGTATAGACTATGATGAGATATTTGCACCTGTTTCCTGATATACGACCATCCGCTCGATCATAGCCCTTGCCGCTTCACAAGGATGGAACCTACATCAGATGGATGTCAAGACTGCGTTCTTGCACGGCTCAATCAAAGAAGAGGTCTACGTGGAGCAACCCGAAGGATTTGAGATTTATGATCGAAAATCTCATGTATGCAGGTTGAAGAAAGTTCTCTATGGGCTGAAGCAAGCACCCCGAGCATGGTATGAGAGGATCAATAGCTACTTGATGAAGCTGGAATTCACTAGGAGTGAAGCCGATCTAAACCTTTACTTTAAGGTTGAAGATGACAAGCCTCTCATACTGGTGTTGTATGTGGATGACCTCCTTCTAACAGGTGCAGACCCTCTCAATCACAACTGTAAGAGGGAGCTGGCCTCTGAATTTGAAATGAAGGACCTAGCACTAATGCACTACTTCCTAGGACTCGAAGTGTGGCAAAAGCCAGGAGAAATTTTCCTATCTCAAGGAAAATATGTGGTGAAGATATTGGAAAGATTCGGAATGGTGGACTACAGCCTATAACTACCCCGATGGAACTTGACTTCAAGAAGTTAAGCGGTAGTGCTGCTGGACCTGTTTTACGAAATGCTACTAAGTATCGGCAACTCGTAGGAGCATTGATGTTCTTAGTAAACTCTTGTCCAGATATATGCTTTGCAGTCAACACTTTGAGCCAGCATATGGTTGAACCCCACCACATACACTGGATTAGTGCCAAGAATCTGCTGAGATATCTTCGTGGCACTATCACTTATGGGTTAAGATACATTGCCAGAGATGTAAGACTATTTCGATACACAGATGCTGACTGGGCAGGCAATGTGGAGGACCGTAAGAGCACTTTCGGGTGTTGTTTCTCCTTGGGATCTGCTTCGATATCCTGGATGAGCAGGAAACAAAATTCGGTGGCTTTGAGCATCGTCGAGGCAGAGTATATTGCTGCTAGCATGGCTTCTTGTGAGGCAGTTTGGTTGCAAAAGCTCTTCAGTGAGTTGTTTGGACTCACATTGGATACCACTGTGATTCTTTGTGACAACCAGAGTGGGATTCGTTTGTCAGAGAATCCCGTATTCCATGATCGCTCCAAACATATTGATATTAGATACCATTATATTCGAGATATGGTGCAACGGGGAGCTATAAGGCTCCAACATATCGATACAGATGAACAGGTCGCCGACATTCTGACAAAACCCCTTGGGAAAGTCAAATTTCTGACTTTTCGTGAACAACTTGGAGTTGTTCAAAGACCCTCCAATGAGGGTCATGTATGATGCATTGAGATCTGGGAGTTCCAGGGGGGTGCGGGGTGCTTCTTGGAGTAGCATATGACCACAGGATGATTCACTATCCCCTGGTGGTATACATGTACACCCCGTGGCAACATTGTAGCAGGATTGATGTGTTCTTGTGTGAGGCATGGATTTGATGTGTTTCTCCATGGCAGCCTGGATTGATGTGTTCTCCACGGCGATTGTAGCAGGATTGATGTGTTCTCCTGTGAGGACAGGATTGATTAGTTCTCCTGTCGAGGCATCCTACCCATGCAGTCTGGGACTCATGGGAAGTACCTCTCATCTGATCAATGAGCAGGGAAATGAAGTTAGGGACCATAGTAGTACCGATGGACGCATCGTTGTATCTACCGTACCCCCTATGCTAGGATGACCTCCATTGATCTGGGATCAATGATACTGGTCTGGGATCAGTGGTAGGAGTTGTACCATACTATGACGCTGACTTTGGGTCGGTTGAGATTGGTCTAGGACCAGTGGTACACTCTCTAAGACTGCGATACTGGTTTGGGACCAGTGGTAGGAGTTGTACCATACTATGACGCTGACTTCGGGTCGGTTGAGACTGGTCTGGGACCAGTGGTACATACTCCGAGACTGACTTCGTGTCAGTGCAGTACTGGTCTGGGAACAGTGAGATTGGTACATACTATGACGCTGACTTCGGGTCAGTTGAGATTGGTCTTGGACCAGTGGTACACTCTCTGAGACTGCGATACTGGTCTGGGACCAGTGGTAGGAGTGGTACTTACTATGAAGTTGACTTCGGGTCAGCTGAGACTGGTCTGGGACCAGTGGTACGCACTCTGAGACTGACTTTGAGTCAGTGGAGGATGATACTAGTCTAGGACCAGTGGAGTTGTGCTCACTATGACGCTGACTTCGGGTTGGTTGAGACTGGTCTGGGACCTGTGGTACATACTTTGAGACTGACTTTGAGTCAGTATGATACATCCTCGATCATTTCTTCTTCTTCATAATTCGGACAAAAGCAGAGCAGAACAGAGCAAAACAATACCGATCAGTATAGGGCAGAATAAGACAAAGCAGAACAAGTAGAATAGAGCAAAGCGGAGCAAGGGTCAGGCTGTACAGGGCAGTGCATTTGATGGATGAATAGTAACGACCAATAGACAAATTGCAGATGAAGTTCTCCCTAGTTGAGAGGGAGTGTTAAAATTGGCAACCAGGGCAAAACTTCATGTGGGTCATCTTATTCATGGCCGATAATATTTTTATTAGATTCCTCTCGTCGAGAGGTGTAGGATTGATATAAAGATCATCTGATTCCGATAAGTATTCACATAGATATGAATTTATTTTGATTATGGAATTATTATCAAGCCGACCTACAGCTCATGTAGGCTTAGAAGCCCAACAGTTGCATCTATTCAAACACCAACGTTGTGTATAAATATAAGAGGACTTTTCCTCATTTACTCTCACACTTCTCATCACATCTCTCTCTCTCTCTACTGCGCAGAAATGAGTCTCTTCTCTATTGCGCAGAAATGGGTCTCTCTCTCACACATGTGAAGCCGAAAGCTGTTGAAATTGAAGCTGCAACTATAGAAGTAAAGATTGACCTGCGTGGACTAGAAGATCTCCTCTTTGGAACTGCGCTGTAGGTTCATCTGAACCTCCTCTGAAAGCCGCAACTTTTGGTGGTGGAATGAAGTCAATCCGACGAACGGTTTGCAAGATATCGACTGCGCTAATTTGAAGCCGGAAACTGCTGAAACTGAAGCTGCAACTGCAGAAGTAAAGATTGACTTGCGTGGCCTAGAAGATCTCCTCATCTGAACTGCGTTGTAGGTTCATCTGAACCTCCTCTGGAAGCCGCAACTTTTGGTGGTGGAATGAAGTCAATCCGACGGTCGGTTTGTGAGATATCGTTTTGCCCTAGTTTGATAATGAAGCCGCTAATGCTGATGGTGTTGATCTAGGGTTTGCTACTGCTGATATGAATTAGATTTATTGTACTATTTCTCTCTGCTGAATTATTGAAGATAAAAAGAAGATTTGATCAAAGGGTTTCCCCACACATTGTGGGGTTTGTCCCTGGCTAGCCGCCACATCTTGTGTCTCTTGTCTTGGCTTGTTTTCTATCGATCGTTTAATGTTCTATCTGCACTTTACTTTATGTACATGTGATTGCTAATCTGTGGAATATAATAAGAAAATGAAGTAAACTGTTATAAGCATGGAACATACCATAACTTAACAAATCTTCTTTCCCACCACATGAGTGCTAGTTGTAGACAACATCCACAACTCTTTTTCCAGTAGCCTTGCATTAACCTATCCGGATGTTATTCAAAAATAAAAAAGAACATCAAATTAAAATTACCTTTTGTGATGGCCCTTAATCATGACATCTGTTTGCTTGCAATATTAACATCCCACACATATATTTGACACATCTCCAAGATATACAATGTCAACGGTCTCCTTCTTCTCCAGACTTGATTGGGGCCTTCATATCTTTCCCATGGACATATGATAATCAAATCTTTTAGTCTTTGGATTTTGATTGCCTTCTCCATAGTTGCATTTTTCATGATCTCTTCCTTTCTTTATGCACACATTGCTTCCCAGGAACTTCCAATTGTAGTTCATTCATTTTTATTAACCACCTCATATTCCATATGAGTACTTATTATGTTGATTTCATCTAGTCAATATGTGAACCATGCCTTTATGCATCCTTCAAAAGGAGGAGATCCCTTTCTCTTGATCATGCTTATGAGGTGGAGCATTTATCCATGTTATCTGCAACTATATGACATGACTCAATTTATTTAAACATATGCATAGATACCTCTTTTCTCCTTTGGTCATCTAGACTTCCGCAACTTCTTATCCTTGATTGAGAGTGCTTCAATCATCTTTGACATGCTGCATTCTTTTGTCATCTTACCATCATTCTTTCAAACAATGAATCCCATCCAAAGTGGAATTCTCAATGAGACATTTGCTTCTCCCATGAGATGAACCTTGCAATGAAGATTCTAGCTGAGGATGTTGATTATCCTCATCTTGCAGATGCTCCTTCCCAATGATGTATGATGAGTTCTATACTAGATGACTTACTTCTACCCATAAGTACTACTTATGCTTTTAGTTATCAAGAGCTACGTCCTTCTAATAGTGACGGCCATAAACTTCAACTATCTTTCAAGCTTCCCATGAGCTCTTGCTTTCAATCATATGCTATTATGATGCCATCTCATAAAATGATGCATCCTATCATGCTTCTAATGCTTCCTACCATGATAGTTATATTTACAGAAACTGAAAAGAACTAGGTGGAGAAGACTTCTCTCAATCATAGTAGAGATCTTTTATGTCTTCCTTCCTGGATTTCATTTCATCTTCTTCCACTTCTTCAGTGATATGGGATTTTTCCCTTCCTCTTTTGTTGTCATCCTTATTGAGCTTAGTACAATCTCTCTTATAGTGCCCATATCCATGGCATTTAACCTTTGCCATATTATTCTTCGTTTTCTGAGGTCCAAATTTCCCAAACTTTCCATTTTCTCTCTGCGATGGCAGCGTATGCTTGAGTTTGCTCGTTTGATCCTGCATCACTTTTTTCCTTCAACCTAGTTTCTTCAATTGTGCTTAGTGACCATAACTCATTGAATGGAGTAGCTTCCTTCTTCCCATAAATGCTTGATGTAAAGTTACCCCATTCCTTTGGTAGTGCATTGAGTACTATAGTAGTTGTTTCCTTGTCAGACGTTATCTCTCCCAATTCTTGCAGTTTGTTCCTTATTTCAGACACCCTCATAAAATATCATTCCTTCTTCCTTTGAGATCATCATCTTGTAGAGCTTGGTTCTTAAGGATATCACTTCTCTTACAGAACTTATGGAGAATAATTCCACCAGTTTGCCATAGATGTCTTTTCACTTTTCCAATTTTGCTACATAAGAATTCTTTGAGCCCTTATTTCCTTTTTCATGTATTCAGCTAGAGCTTGAGCTTCTTCCTTTGGAGGTTTAGTGACAAAACCCATAACATGCTCAACGACTTCATTTTCTATCATTTTGTTTCTCTCCTTGCAAAATGAAGTCATTTTGATAGATTCAAATGTAGATATAAAGATACTTACTTGTCAAGTGAAGATGCTCCTTGATGTTAATATCTTCAACTTGACGCCTTTTTGATTTTGATGATGATAGAAGATGTCTTCCTTCAAAAGTGATCCCTCAACGAGAGGGAGATCACCTTGATTCCTTGATGATGATGATTACACTTCTTCCTGCTTCTCTAGATTATAGAGACTTTTAGATGCTTCAATGTGTAGTTCTTCTATGGATGAGCTAGGGTTTTCAAGTCTTCTTACAACTTTAGATTGCAACCCTTCTTCATATTTTAGGCTTGCTGTTGCAGGACTGCAATTTCAGCTTCTACTGTTGGAGGATAAAACTCGCACATGTGGAGGAGAATTAGCTGAAAACAGAGCAAGAAATGCTTCACTCTCCTTTATTCTTCCTTCACTGGGTATAAGGCTTCTTTCTCTTTCTTGATCAAACTCTTCTTGATGCTTCGTATATGCTTTTCCAGTGCTTCGACCCTTGAGTGTCCTTTAAGCTGCCTTTCCTTGTCTTGACGCCTTAGCTCTGATACCATGTTGAGAAATCTAGGGCAACTAGATTAGGTGATTTCTCTTACTTTGATAACTGCTTGTGATGTATTTTTACTTAACTTGATTAGCTTCTTCTTAAACTTGATTGTTATTTGTGTTCTTTATCATCAAATAACTACCAAACAATAAAATCAAAGAGACAATAGGACACAAGATGTAGGTGATCAGCGAGGGCCAAAACCTCTCCAACTGAGAGGAAAACCCACAAGAATTCTTCTCTTCTTATAGAAATTCAATTGACGAATTCCCAGACCTATGACCCTTGACCAAGACCCTCCAAGACCAAGTCAAACTTTGATTCCAACAACTTCTGCAATTTTGACTTGCCCAACAGATTCTTCTGGAACTTAGACCTACCCAACACATTCTTCTGCAACTTCAATATGCCCAACAATCTTTTCTGCAACTTCGACCTGTCCAGCAAATTCCTCTGCAACCTCAACCTGCCCAGCAAATTCTCTTGCCTAACAAATGTAGAAACCCTAACACGAGAGAGAGAGAGGGAGGCCCAAAAACTTCGATCTAGTTCTTCTCCTTCTTTTCGTTCTTTTTACAGCTTCTATCTTGAGAAGATCGAACTTGCTTGAGTGAGTCACAATGAGGTCGAGTTGCTTCTTATTTATAGGCTAGTGAGGGGTACAAATTGCTCTCTTAAGGCCGACTTGTCCCTTCATGTAGGCTGACTTGATCTTTGTGCCATGACAAGATCTTGGTGTGTCTTTTGATTCTATTTTGACTCAAATAAATTTTCTTTACAATATGTAACATGCCCAAACGGGTCTTCAATACATGACAAGGACTCAATTGACTTTATGACAAACCTAGAAGTACTTAATGGGTGCTTGATTTAAAAATAAATTTCCCTTGAGCATAAAACCCATGCCTCAAAAATAATAATAAATCTATTTTTCTCTTTTCATTAAATACATAAAATCACGATTACAGATGCCATTATGAAGACCTAACCTAGTTACATATTTCAACACATAATAGGGTTAGGGCTTCATATGTGAGCTAGGATTTCCCCTGAACCATCTAGGTTCTTTATTCAAATCAAACCCTCCATCAAAAGACACTTAAAACAAATAAAAATAAGTTCATTACACATACCTTGAGAAATACCATACCTCTGATTTTATGTTCATACAGGCTGATACAAGGGTCTGCTCCAAAGTGGACCCTGCTCGAAAGTGCCTTGCACTTCTTCTATCTGTCAGACTTTCATGGGTACTATCACCCTTATCGAAAGGTGCCAACATAAAGGAGCTGCATATTTTTCTTAGATGAACTTTCTCTGCTTCAGCTTCCAGACAAAAATAGGATCGCATGGAGGGCTGCCACTAAACATTCTCAACAAAATCACATCAGCTGCTAGATAATGAGCAGCTTAGTCAACAATATGACATTATGGAGGGATTTTACTATTCTTCAAAAATCATTTTCAAATTGATGTCTAAAGAGACCATCCCTTCTCATAACTGCATCCTTTATTTTCATTGACTTCAGGGCACCTTTTATGAAGGCTTCAAAGACATGAATATATATTCCTTATTGATTTGCAAGTCGGCTTCAATGGAACATGCTTTTAACACTTGTATATATATATATATATATATGCGCTTGTAATAGTGATAAGGACTCGGCCTCTTCTTTAATACACAAAATAGGGTTCCTTGATTTTATTGATATGGATGACATAGGATGCCCACGGATTGTCTTCTCAAGGCTACAATCTGTCCGTTAAAAGATTCTTAGCTTCCTTACAAACATGTGGAAGGAGAAGTCCACCACCTTTCTTCTTTTATAGCATGGAGATCAAGAAATCACAGCCCCGATGACCTATTTTGGTTGGCCAAATTCACAGAGCATTATTGTTAAATTATGGTATGTTCTATGCTTAGAGCAATTTACTTCAATTCTTCTTAGTAGCCCAATGTCAATTCTCAGTATAGCAATCACATTAACATATAAGTAAAATGCTGATAGAACATAAATAAACTCGACAGAAGACAAGTGAAGACAAGAGATACAAGATGTGGCGGCTAGCCAGGGACAAACCCCAATGCGGGGAAACCCTTTGATCAATTCTTCTACATTCTTCAATAATTCAGTAGAGAGAGAGAGAGTACAATATCACAAATCTGTGATTTATAACAGCAGCAGCGGAAATCAAATTAGCAAGGTCAAAGCTGGTCAAACAGCTCACCAATGACCTTAAGATATCCTAGGAGAACTCTGTCTCCAACAAGAAGTATGTGCAGCCCAAAACAGTCAAGGAAAGATGGTCAAATCAACAACGAATGCTACAGCAAACCGCAGACAGCCCTAACCAGTCAATGCTGTCCCAAATCAGCTCTCCAAAAGTCAATGCAGTACTTCGTCTAGCCTAGGATAGGCTGCCCATGCAAAGCGCAATCAAAGAAGGTAAGACGCTGGTCAAAGCAGCCCTAACTCACCCCAAACAAGATGGCTGTAACCTCCTGCGTCCTCGCTGCCCTAATCTGCGTCCTCACAACGATGCCCTAGAGATCTACGTCCTTCTTCAAAGCTGCCCAAGAGATCTACGTCCTCCTTCCTTTGTATACCCAAGAGATAAGGAAGAGACGAAAGGATGAGAGTGAGTGAAATGAGACACAATGTCTCCTTTTATATGCAACGTTGAGGTTAGCTGGGGGTGTGAAACACAACTTAACTTGCTAGCCGACCTTGACAAATTGTCAAGAAATACAAATAAATTCATATCTCCATGAATACATGTCGGAATCGGATGATTGTTAGATCAATCCTACACCTCTCGCCGAGAGGAATCCAAGAAAAATATCAGCTGCCATAGATAAGATGACCCACATGGAGTTTGGCCCTAGTTTCCAATTTTAACACTCCCTTTCAACTAGGGAGAACTCCATCTGCTAATCCATCTGTCTGTCGGTACTATCTCTGCCATCAAATGTACTTCCCTGCACTGCTTGGCTCTGCTCTGCTTTGCTGAACTATGAAGAAGAAGAAATGATCGAGAATGTATCATGCCATTCTTTACTGACCCAAAGTCTGTCCCAGATAAAAGGGAGTGCCCAATAGCGCTCTTACTGACCCGAAGTCAGTCCCAATGAAGAGAGTGTGTCATACCACTCTTACTAATCCCAGATCAGTTCCAAAAGAGAGTGAGTTATATCAATCGTACTAACCCGAAGTCAGTTCCAATTGAAGAGAGTGTAGTCCCAGATAAAAGAGAGTGCCCAATAGCGCTCTTACTAATCCGAAGTCAATCCCAATGAAGAGAGTGTGTCATACCACTCTTACTAATCCCAGATCAGTTCCAAAAGAGAGTGAGCTATATCAATCTTACTAACTCGAAGTCAGTTCCAATTGAAGAGCGTGTGTCATACCACTCTTACTGATCCTAGATCAGTGCCAAAAGAGAGTGAGTTATATCACTCTTACTAACCCGAAGTCAGTTCCAATTGAAGAGAGTGTGTGATACCACTCTTACTGATCCCAGATCAGTTCGAAAAGAGAGTGAGTTATATCACTCTTACTGACCCGAAGTCAGTTCCAATTGATCCCAGATCAATGTCATCCTAGCATAAGAAGTATGGTAGATACACGATGCATCCATCGATACTACTATGGTCCCTATCCTCATTTCTCTACTCATTGGCCAGATGAGAGGTACTTCCCATGAGTCCTAGATTGCATGGGTAGGATGTCTCGGCAGGAGAAGGATGAACCACTCATCCTGCTTACATGTTGCCACGGGGTATCACAGGGGAAGGCTGAATCATTCACCTTGTACACAACCACTAGGGGAGGGTGAGTCACCCTATGGTCACTTGTCGCTCCAAGAAGTACCCCAAGCTCCCCGGAGCTACTAGAGCTCAATGTATGCATCATATAGAACCCTCATAAGAGGGTCTCTCAACGACTCCTAGTCGTTCTCGGAAAGTCAAGAATTTGACTTTTCCCAGGGGCTTCGTCATAATGTCAATGACCTGCTCATCTATCCCAATATGATGGAGCCTTATTGCTCCTCGCTGTTCCATATCTCGGATAAAGTGGTACCTGATATCGATGTGCTTGGAGTGATCATGAAATACGAGATTCTCGGATAAACGAATCCCACTCTGGTTGTCGCAGAGGATCATGGTAGTATCCAATGTATGTCCAAACAACTCACTAAAGAGCTTCCTCAACCAGACAGCCTCATAGGAGGTCATACTCGCAACAATGTACTCTGCCTTAGCGGTGCTCAAAGCCACCGACCTCTGCTTCCTGCTCATTCAGGATATCGAGGTAGAACCCAAAGATAAACAACACCCAGAAGTGATCTTTCGGTCCACCACACTGCCTGACCAATCAGCATCGGAATATCCATGTAGCCTCACATCTTCGGCAGTGTATCTCAACCCATGAGTGATTGTGCCCCGAAGATATCGTAGAAGATTCTTGGCACCAATCCAATGTGAATGATGAGGCTCAACCATATATTCGCTCAACGTGTTGACTGCAAAACATATATCCGGACAGGAGTTCATGAAGAACATCAATGCTCTTATGAGTTGACGATACTCGGAAGCATTCCCCAAAACAAGTTCGACAACACTACCACATAACTTTTTGAAGTTAAGCTCCATCGGGTCACGGGCTTGCAGTCCACCATACCGAATCTCTCCAATATCTTCACCACGTATTTTCCTTGAGATAGGAAAATTTCCCTTGGCTTTTGCCAGACTTCCAGCCCTAGGAAATAGTGCATCTGTCCTAGGTCCTTCATCTCAAATTCGGAAGCCAACTCCCTCTTACATTTGTGAATGAGAGGGTCTGCACCTGTCAGGAAGAGGTCGTCAACATACAACACCAGTATGAGAGGCTTATCATTCGCAACCTTAAAGTAAGGGTTTGGATCGGCTTCACTCCTAGAGAATCCTAGCTTCATCAAGTAGTTATCGATCCTCTCATACCAAGCTCGGGGTGCTTGCTTCAGCCCATAGAGAGCTTTCTTCAACCTGCATATGTGAGATTCCCGATTATGAATCTCAAACCCCTCGGGTTGTTCCACGTAGACTTCCTCTTTAATCGAACCATGCAAGAACGCGGTCTGGACATCCATCTGCTGTAGGTTCCATCCTTGCGAAGCGACAAGGGCTATGATCGAGCGGATGGTGGTGTATCGGGTAATAGGTGCAAATATCTTGTCATAATCTACACCTTCCTTTTGAGAGAAGCCTCGAGCAACAAAGCAAGCCTTATATTTTTCAACACTCCCATCAGCTCCATGCTTTATTTTGTAAAGCCATTTTGAGGTGACAACCGTTTTGTCCTAGGGTCTAGGGACCACATCCCAGACATCACTCTTCATGATGGACTCGTATTCCTCATTCATAGCATCCTTCCATACTTGATGCTTCACGACTCCTTCAAACGATGAAGGCTCATTTTGAATAATGATGCCCATAATGGTCAAGTATCCCTGATACCTGGTCGACTGCTTACTTTCACAGAAAGTCCCTGTGGGTGCAATATGTCCTTTGGCATCACCAAGTGTCCCCCTAAGCCATGAGGGCCTCTTCCTAGAAGAGGAGGCTCTTGCAGAGGGAGATCAATAGGATCCATAGGTTCTTCCACATCGGGCATCGTCTCATTTTCCTTCTCATCCAGTTTCTTGGTGTCAGCTTCTTTATGTTTCCTTAGAATAGGAAGATTGTCAACCTTGCTAAGAGACATATCTTTGTCAAAGGTGACATCATGACTTATCTCGACTTCCCTTTGACCAAGCACATAGATTCTATAGCCCTTAGGAGTTTCGCTATAGCCCACGAAGATACCCTTCTTACCAGATGCATCCAATTTGCTTCTTTTCTCTTTCGAAACATGAAAGTATACGAGACTTCCAAAAATTCTAAAATGAGACACATTAGGTTTCTTACCAGTGAACATTTCTTCGGGAGTCTTGGAATCCAATGCTTGATGAGGGCATTGGTTTTGAACATATACGGCGATATTCACAGCTTTGGCCCATAGAAACTTTGGAAGCCTTTGATCATGGATCATGGAACGAACAATTTCCAAAATTGCACAATTCTTCCTTTTTGCCACACCATTTTGCTCAGGAGTGTATGGTGTTGTGGTCTCCCTCTTAATGCCAGCTTCTTTGCAAAAGTTGTTAAACTCATTGGATTCATACTTGGTCCCATTATCAGTCCTTAAGATCTTGATCCTCTTCTCGGTTTGATTCTCGATCAAGGCTTTGAAGTGATGGAACCAGGAGAACACTTCATCCTTCTTTTTCAGGAAGTATATCCAAGTCTTGCGAGAATAATCATTTGTAAAAGTGAGATAATATAGATATCCTCCTAAAGAGTTCACGGGCATCTAGCAGATATGTCGGAGAACCAACTGCGAAATGTCGGAGGTCTTGCTATGGCTTGAGGGGAATGGTCCCGTTTTGAGCTTTCATTTGGCACATCCCGGACATGCACCTTCTTGCTCTACTTTAAACTCGGGCATCCCTGTTACCATCTGTCTCACATCGGGTAGAGCCTTATAATGAAGGTGGGCAAACCTCTGGTGCCATGGTTCGGACTAAAGAGTTGTGCCGCAAAACATGACTCCCAACGAACTTCCTCCAACTTGATATAAAGAGTCAACTCGAAACCCAAGTTTGAAAGCATCTTTAAAATTCTTTTCTACACACGTACCTTGCCATCAAGAGGCCACCTTGTAGCCTTTGTCTTCCATTGCCGAAGTGGACACCAGGTTCTTCTTGAGATCAAGTACATATAGGACTTCTTGCAAATGAATTGTGTTACCTTGTTTTAATTGAAGAGTAACATTCCCTACACCCTTTACAAGATAGGTGGAATTGTCTCCAAGAATAATATTTAAGTTTGTCTCCTTTTCTATCAAATTAGAGAGAGCTTCCTTGTAACTAGTGAAGTGCCTTGAGGCACCACTATCAATAATTCAATTGCTCGACGAGTCTGAAGGAGAGGTAGTGGAGAGGGCCGATATCAGATAATATTCATCTTGCTTATTGTTAACAACATTTGCTTCATGCCTGGAGTTCCTTGTTTTCTTGGAGGGTTGACCACTTCCTTAATTTCCAACATTCCTCTTTCCTTTGCCATTGAACCTGCCATTCCTTTGATTGTGGTTGGAGTTGCCTCGGGAGTGATTTTGATCATCGTCATGAGATGTGTCCTTCCTATTTGGACACTCCGTCACATCGTGGCCAAATTTATTGCAAGCGAAGCATCTTCCCTTTCTTCCACCCTTTGATCTGGCCTTTCCTTTGAATTTAGACCCATAATTATTTCTCCTTTTAGCTTGAGAGGAGAAAGCAGTGGGGTTGCCTTTGCTTGAAGGAATTTCTTACTCTTCCATCCTTGTCTCTTCTTGAATACATGTTGCGATCAATTCCTCAAATTCCGGAATTCAATCATTGTTGAGAAGAGTGGTTCTAAATACATACCATTCGGATGGGAGCCCTCCAAGAGTAGTGATAGTTAGTTCCTTGTTAGCAATGACTTCACCAATTGATAGGAGATCATTTTTGATCTTAGTGATCCTTAAGAAGTAGGATTGAATATTCTCGTCTTCATAGATCTCCTTGGAGGTGTTCAGCTCGGAAACGTAGGCCACCAGATGCTTGTCAATAGAGTACCAGATGATCTTCTTTGCTTTGATTTCACCCTTAGTGTACTTGTTCCTTGTAGCAGCTAGTGCATTTGATGGAGGCTCCATAATTCTGCCTCTCACATAATCCAACACTTCCTGCTCTTTCAATGTCAGATCAAGAGACATCTTCAATCTGTGATAGTCAGACTTCTCACGGAGCTTGTCTTTGGCAGGGAAGTGTGATGAGGAACCCATGAAGCCTTTTGACTTTTTCCAGCTATCTTCGGTGATTGCTCTTGCTCTTGCTTGGGCTTTGTCTTCACCTCACCTTTGATACCATGCTAAATTATGGTATGTTCTATGCTTAGAGCAATTTACTTCAATTCTTCTTATTAGCCCAATGTCAATTCTCAGTATAGCAATCACATTAACATACAAGTAAAATGCTGATAGAACATAAATAAAATCGACAGAAGACAAGCCAAGACAAGAGGCACAAGATGTGGTGGCTAGCCAGGGACAAGCCCCAATGCGGGGGAACCCTTTGATCAATTCTTCTATATTCTTCAATAATTCAGCACACAGAGAGAGAGTCCAATATCACAGACCTGTGATTTATAACAGCAGCAACATAAATCAAATTAGCAAGGTCAAAGATGGTCAAACAGCTCACCAATGACCTTAAGATATCCTAGGAGAACTCGGCCTCCAACAAGAAGTATGTGCAGCCCAAAACAGTCAAGGAAAGATGGTCAGATCAGCAACGAATGCTACAGCAAACTGCAGCCAGCCCTAACCAATCAACGCTGTCCCAAATCAGCTCTCCAAAAGTCAACGCAGTACTTTGTCTAACCTAGGAGAGGCTGCTCATGCAAAGCCGCAGTCAAAGAAGGTAAGATGCTGGTCAAAGCAGCCCTAAATCACCCCAAACAAGATGGCTGTACCCTCCTGTGTCCTCGATGCCCTAATCTGCGTCCTCACAATGAGATGCCCCAGAGATCTGCGTCCTTCTTCAAAGCTGCCCAAGAGATCTGCGTCCTCCTTCCTTTGTATACCCAAGAGACAAGGAAGAGATGAGAGGATGAGAGTGAGTGAAATGAGACTCAATGTCTCCTCCTTTTATATGCAACGTTGAGGTTAGATGGGGGTGTGCAACACAACTTAACTTGCTGGCTGACCTTGACAAATTGTCAAGAAATACAAATATATTCATATATCTATGAATACATGTCAGAATCGGATGATCGTTAGATCAATCCTACACTTCTCGACGAGAGGAATCCAAGAAAAATATCAGCTGCCATAAATAAGATGACCCACATGGAGTTTGGCCCTAGTTGCCAATTTTAACAATAATTGTATATAGCAGTGCTTTATGTGACATAGGCTTCTTGGCCTGATTGCAAGCATAAGGAATAAGTAGGCTTCTTCTGAGATAAAACAATCAACACAACCAAAACTTTTTCTCTTCAATAACTCAGAGAACAAAAAGGCATGAATAGGTTGGATTCACTGTCTGAATTGGAGAGTGAGAAAAAGAAACAGAGTTCACTGAGCCATAGCATTTTGGCCTTCATACCACAAGATCACAGGACACAGTAATCCTTTCTCCAAAGTTGGCTTAATGAAATGACCTTTGACATATTCTTATGTTCTTGCACTTTTCTTGGCCTCTTAGGAGAATAAAGTTCTTTTCAAAAGACAGACTTTTCCAAAAGCATAGTTATGCCCAGAGTGTAAAAGAGAGATGTCTCCATTGCATAACAGACCTTTTAGGGCTTCTTGTGCTCAGAACAATAGGAACACTTGCCTCCCTCTTAATGGTTCAGAGAACTATTCCAACAACTCAGTTGTTAATTGCTCCACAGTACTCTCTTTAATTCATTGATCAAATCCAACTAAATATATGTATCCTTAGAGTCATAATTAACAGAACATACCTTGATTGTAGCCCTTCCATCAAACTTTCACTGATTTGATCCTCAACAAATTTGCTTGCTGGACATCTTTGTTTACAAGACTTGTATTTATGTGAGCACAGGTGACTGGATGGAAGGACTGCTAGCTTCAGAATTCTGATGCAGCAGACGCAAAGGGATCAGATCTTCAAATATACTGCTGGCTGCTTTGAAAAAGGAGAAGATTGGACTCAGATCAACAAATTTATAAAACAAAACTTTTCATAGACTTCTTATCATGATAGGTGGCTTAGCTGCTGAAGGAGGGCTTTAGCATCTTTAGATTTGATTAATGGCCTTCATGAGATATTTAGCCCAGTTCTGGCATATACCCAAACTTGTATTATTTTTTGAGACCTCTCATGTTTTCTAGGGCTTGCAACAAGATACTTCGAATGCATTAACAGTCCACTGCTTCATCTCTTGTGATTACATTCCTCCTCTTGCTTGGGCTTGACCTCACTTAGCTCTGATACCATTGTAATTTTAGCTTAACATGTTCTTTGCTTAGGTCTGTTACTTCATTAATCCATTATCCCATTATTAATTCCATTAATCCATTAGCAATCACATTAACTATTATCATATGACACTAACTGATGAAAGAACATCAAACATAAATGCAGAAGACAAACCAAGACAAGAGGACACCATGATTTAGGCTTAAAGCTAGGGCAAAACCCCACAAAGGGCAAAACCCACAGATCTTTTCTTCTTGATAATATCAAATGTTCAGAGAGAGAGAAATCCATCAGTACAATGATACATTAGACAAATTCAATAGATTGACTTGCCATAGATGATCCCAATCCACTATCCAAAAGTCAAAGTCACAACTGCCGAAGGTAAAACTTAACAGCAGTCAATGTAACAGTCAACAACAGTCAAAGCTTTCCTAACCAGTGAGCAGTCAATGGTTAACAACCCAGTCAAATCAGCCCAATCTGTTCTGTCAAAGGAGGGAGAAATTCACTCTCTCTTGGCAGCCAAAATGCAGCCAACGTAGCCTTCAAAAGTCTGGTCAAAACTTGGTCAACAGTCTGCGGTTAAACCTGCCTCAGACTTGTGGTGAATGCAGGTCAAACACCTTAGTTGCCTCGGTTCCTGTGCCGACAAGTGCAGACCAGATGACAGAGTAATAATCCACCAAAATCGCAGTCAAACAGTTGGTTAAAGTTCCTGGTCAACGCTGCTCTGTAAATTGGAAAAGTAACTGCAGAAACAGCAGAAAAATCACATAAAATAGCAGGAAATTCGTGCTGCAAAAATTCGCATGTGTGAGAGAGAGATCACTGCCCAAAGAAAGTTAAATCCATCATGAGAGGAAAGAGAAAATCATGTGTGTGATGATACCACAATGGAGTGAAATCTTATATTTATACAAGTCAATGTGGGTCAAAGATCATGTCTCTTGGGCTTCATGAGCCTACATGACTGTGGGGCTGACCTTGACCAAAACCAACATTGTGGGCTTAACTTCAAAAATACATTTCTGCTTGTCAGAATCCATCATGCCTTAGGTAAAATTGGTCCTCTCGAGAAGAGGAATCCAATGCCATCATCATCTCATGCAAAGGAGTTGTCTATAGCGGAAATTGACCTTAGTTGACCATTTTTAACAGTCCCATCAAGGCCTCAACTGCTCTGTGCAAAACCACCTGGAAAAACCATTTCAAACTCAAGTGAAAGCAACCATTCATTAGAGACAATAACCATAGATGCATCTCAGTGGACCATATTTCACTGTTAAGGACGTCATAATACTTCAAAACGGAATCACCTTCAAATATCCAACTAGACCAAGTCCCATAAAAGTGTTCTCTACCTTTGTGGAGGTGGTTAAATAATCAACCCTATTAGGTTTTTCCAGCCCCTAAGGGGAGGTGGCATTTCCAAGGTTAACTCCTCAATTCATAGGTTTTAGTGAAAATAAGTGGCAATGGGGGAATGTCTTCATGGCTAAGTGCCATGGCCAAGCGATCAGTTGATGGAGGTCCACATCCTGAGTGTATAGATGTAATGGAGGGAGCAATCATGGAGACATGAGTTACCCCTTTCCTCGACTTGCTTTTTCCACCCCTCTGGTGCGCTTTTCCCTTCTTTTTTATAATGCTTTGTACAATGCATAACTCAAGGATCAAAGCTTGCTCTTTATGGTCTAGCATCTATTCTACCGCTTAAGATGAGTTAGTTTCTCGCTCATCAGGGTTGAGACATGCAAGGGTTCCTTTTAATGAGATGGAACATCAAGTGCTCAGGAACTGGGTGATGGCTAATGAGGGGGTTTAGAGCTCATTCTAGGGTTTTTCCCATGCACTAATTATGTCTCGACCATCTTTTGCATTTTAAAATTTCTTTTTATTTTTGTTGTGGCCATCTTATGCTTTTTTATTCTAGTAGTTGCCTCGACCTCTAGGGAAAAGTTTTATGGCCCTACTCAAGGATGTGGATGTATGAGTGCCAATTCCCAATGAACCAATGACAGTTAACCTCAAGGATGGATGCTGTATCAAGGGAATGATGAAATATGTTAACTATGGAATGGTAATGGACATGCTAATTCAATTCATGTCTCCCAAGTAGTGCCACTCCTATAACCCTAAGGCCTTAGAGGAGGTCACTCTAGACTAGGGCTAAAGACTAACCCCCTTGGTAAGGTGAGAGAACAATTTTACATTCAAGATCGGTCAATCATACAAATCACCCCTTTATCCATATTAGAATGCCCAAAACATAAGTAAAAGTTCTTGATTACAAAATGGTTCATTACAAAATGGGTAAAGTACTTGCCGAGTGGTAGCCTACTTTCATTCAAGAGGAATGTTGGATTGTGAGAGGTAGCCTACTTTAACTCAAGCATGTGATCTCAAAAGTGAACAAGTACAAGCTATGTTGCAAGGGTACCGCCCCTTGTTTTTGGTAAGTTTGTACCCATCATTTCTCTGATCTAGGAGCTTTAAGGTGGGTGCGAAACATTCCAAATACATATAGAGAAATATCAGGATATTTAGAGGCTTTTTTGGAGCATTTTGATTGTGGGTCAATCACTCCAAACCCATTCCCACAAAGTATCACAAAATATCTTGCATTTGGGAGCTTCTAAGCTACTAAATTTGAGCATGAAAACAATGTAGGTGAGTAGCATGGTTTGGATTGATGACATTGTGTCTGTTGGCATCAATGGTTTATGAAATCCCTACTCATAATGTCATTAGAAAGTTATTGAGTATTGGTTGTGGATGAAATGACTCTCCTACTCATTGATTTTTAACCAAATGCTCACATATGTAATATATCATATGTTTAAACTTGAAACACATTTGCTTTGTCAGCACATACCAAAATTCGTCTAAATTATCCATTTTTTCTACACAGAGGCCTTTTGAACTTGTTTGACTTTGTCCATTCGAGCATTGTGTTTGTTGAAAAAACAAATAGCAGTATTTCTAAACTACTGATAATTATTTGTGAATTTAGAGCTTCTTTAATTCATTTTCTTCATCAAATAATTATACTTTAGAAATCCAACAGATAGCACTGACAAGAAAGTAGAGATCACAAAGCACAATAATAAGAGACACCAGAGTCTAGGTCAGAGACCAAGGCAAACCCCCACAAGGGGGGAAACCCAATCAAGCCTTTCCTTAGAGAGAACCTTCAACAGTACATCAAGACATGAATAATACTGACCACAAGTACTAAGTCTCCAATGCAAATATCAACAAATAGTCCAACAAGATCAATTTCAAGAGGTTGATCCTCTTACCATACCATAGAGACAAAGCTCGAATCTCTTCCCTTCCGAGGCTCGGACTTCAGATCAAATACATATATCTGAGTTCAGATCATAAGCATAATGAACATATTTTGAACCTCTGACTTCAGATCATTAGTATAATGAGCAGATCTCTAATCACTGATTTCAGATCATAAATCTAATGAGCAGATGTACGAATCTTGGACCACTTCACATATGAGAGCAAATGAGTAAGGTATGCATGTTCAAATTCCCTGCAAAGGAGAGTGAATTAACCTCTATACATAGTCATCATGTGATCCAAATGAGTGAATTTCTAGGCAAACCAACTAGCCATCACGTGATTCGAATGAGAGCTGACTTGACCATCTAGAAGAGCTGACTTAGCACATGGGGAGCCACTTGTAATTACAAATAAAATATTTTTTTCTTTTTCAAAAATACATTTTTGACCAAAACAAAAATATGAAGAACATGTTAATGACAATAATAATTTTGTTCTTCTCAAGTACAATGATAACTATGATGACCGACCATAGCTACACATTCTTCAACAGTGTCAATGGTTACTCTACATGCTTTAGAGTCTAGAAATTACTGTCGAATAAACTTCCCCAAGACTCTAATTTAGGAACGATAAGAAATATTAAATTTCATAAGAAAATACAAATTTTGATGTTCTCTCCAAGAAATGTTCTATTTCTCCTCCATAGTCTTCACTTTTTGTTTTTTGTCAGTAAATTTTATATAACTTGTATAACTTTTATGCATTATATATAATTTTTAGAACATATATTATTTATACACCATGTTAACTTCATCCTTTTTTTCCGATGAGAAATAACTTTATTCTCCATATGAGGAATATACATGCTTCGATCCTCGAGGGATTGCTTAGACAATAAGGCTCGAAGCCATTACAAGAAATACTCATTATGAGCTCAACATGTCACATGCAGGAATTGAACTAGGGTGGGGAGGATCACAACATTTCTGCCATGCACCCAAGCTGAACCCATTTGACAACACTATGTTAACTTTTTTAAAATTTACATATATTAATAATATTAATATTAACATTGTATATTAATATGTAATGTCCTTTTTCCAAAGGGTCACCAATCTAGTAGCCTATTTGATTCTCGCAGGTCATACTGAAGAAAGGGGATTAATTAATCTAATTGTTTGACTGTCATTTGGGTGAAAAAAACAACATTTAGAAGTGATAGTGAATAATTATATAAAACAGTGCTATTAAGTGACTTTGGGAAAAAATAATAAAAACTTTATAAGGCCACTTTATTAAAAAAGGGAAAAAGGGATACCCATGGTATTCGGATGACACATGGTAATAACCGATTGTATTTTTGAAAGCCCATGACAATAAAAGGAAGATTGTAGCTTGCTCTTGGGCATGGATTGGTTTTTGTTGTTGATAATTGATCTGAGAGTTCTTGGAGCTTTGTGTAAGGGTGTGAAACCCTCGTGGAGATTAGTTTTTGTGGTGGAACCATCCACCCTAGCTAATTAAGATTGGTTTCGGTGGTGAAACTATGCACCCTAACTAGTAAAAAAGGAGGGATCATTCAGAGTCTTCACAGGTGCTCAAATGAAGAAGTTCATTTGTAGGAGATAAGGTGAGCTGAAGGAGAAGTGCTTCACCATTGCAACAACTCTATCTTATTGAGGTTGAATTAACATGGGGAAGTTGAATTCGATTTGTGAAGATTGAGTTCTATTTGTGCAAATGCTGAAGACAACTTCTGAAGAATGAATTAAATTAAGGAGGCTGAGCTCTAATTCTTGGAGGTCAAGTTATTTGTAGAAGCCAAATTTATCTTGCTGGGCCATATCTATTTTGCTTGGTCGATTTCTCTTGTTGGGCTAATTTTATCTTGTTGGGTCGAATTTATCTTGTTGGGCTGAATTTCTTTTGTTGGGCCAAATTTCTCTTGCTAGGTCGAATTTCTTTTGTTGGGCCGAATTTATCTTGTTGGGCCAAATTTATTTTGCGGGGCCAAATTTATTTTGCTAGGGCCAAATTTATCTTGTTGGAACGAGTTTATTTGCTAAGGCCAAATTCTTCATTGCAGAGGCTAAATTCTAGTTCCAAGAGGTTGAATCAGTTGCTAGGGCCGAGTTTACTTTCTAGGGTTCGAGTTTATTGCTGAGGCTGAAGTCTTCCTTGCAAAGGATGAATTATGTTTGTTGAGGGGCCGAGTTAATACCTTTAATCTAGCACTTTGCTCAACGTTCTATTTAGCTCCATTTTCCCATAGCAATGTACAGGTCCCAAACCCATTATATTTTGTAGCCAAGAAAGGAAATAATTTAGCATGTAATTTGTTGTTAATGATTAATAGATATTGGATGAGTTAATGATTTAGCGTGTTAATTTTGTTGTTAATTTGCTTTTGATTCCCATGCACCTCTTAGGCCATTTTTACCTTGGGGTCCACTAGACCTACATGATCACTTAACCCAGGCATTCTTATGTTAAGTTCGAGTTTCCATGCAAGCAACCAAGTGTCCCATGCCATCTAGGGGTCAACGCTGTCCTCCAAGATGCCCAATGCTCCTCATCCAAGGTAAGTTATCCCCCTAAGCAAGCGACCACCTTCCATGTGTTGCCTACATGATGAAGTCATCAAGCTCCACAAGTCTAGAACACTCCAATGAAGAATGCCACACAAGCATCAAGACAAGGAATATCAGTCAATAAGCAAGCCAACTCTAATGTGTTTGATAATCACAGTACAACTAAGGATCTTCCATGCACCATGCAATCACATGACATGAAACGCCTCCAAGCATGATGTGAACACTTTGGGGTAACCTTAAAAGCTAATGGGAAAAGTGCGTATATTGGAGGTAGAACTGGATTCTACATTGATGGTAGATAGGCTGTTTTTTTCAGCCATCACTAGCTCCAATTTGGCAAATGCGTTAGTGTCGATGATCAAATGGTTGATGACTTGGTATCAATTATGTTGGTTGTACAAGGTGTGTAGCCACCTTACCTCTCGTGTTTGACAAATATCAAAGAGAGTTATGTGGTGCATAGAGATGATAATGGAAATAGAATGGTGAAACCTTAATTGTTGTTGATTGGTTGCCTTACTAATAATGCACTTGAAACAACTTCTACATCTTACTTGGTCTGAAAAATTTCCTTTTGTTTTGTGACAAGTAATTGTGTAATATGACAATTAAGGGAGATATTAGGGATATTTGTTATGGTCACATATAGTACATTAGATAGTTAAGTTAGAAAGTACACTTTGGAATAAATTCATTGCGTTATGACTTTAGTTTAGCTTAGACTTTTAATTAGTCTCTAATTATAGAATATGAAGAGTCTCACTCCATGTACTGACATGGAAGAGTCGTTTCAAGATTATGATGTAGTGCTATTTGAATGTCTCACTAAGTTTTTCTTTAGAATTTTAAATTCTCTGTCATTGTTTACAAATTTATTAAAAACATTAAGCAAGGAAGCAATAATATAGTGGCCTAAGGCCTTTATAAGTTGCCTTGCGTTATAGGTTCAATGAATACCTTTATCATCATCGTCAATTATCAATGGTATATTTTTTGACAGATTCTTGGAAAAAGCAATTGGCATATTATTGTTATGCTTTCTAGATATCCTATCATCAACACCTCTTACATCCTTCTCATTTGTTACATCCTTGAAAGCCTTCAGTGGTCGTTACTCCTGTCAGTCTTTGTTGATGAATCACGAAACCTTCTTGCTACCAATCACTATTGTCCATTCTTCATGTAATGTTTGTGCATCCAATTTGATTAGCAATTTTTCATCTTGTGTTGCAGAATTCCGACATTGAGACAATTTTTAATGTTTTGTGACTAGTCTCGAACTTTTCACTAGTTTTCTAAGTTTCAAACCTATGTTACTTGGGAGCGAGAGCGGAAGCAGGGAGCGGGAGCGGAAACGGGAGCGGGAGCGACCATTTTCAGAAGCTCCCGGTTTGGGAGCGAATCCCAGAGCGATTTTTTAAAAATATATATATTTTTTAATTTTTGATACATATATGTGAACAAAAACATGTAGAATGATGAATTAGACATAAAAAACATAAAAAAACATAGATTGATCATTGAACCATATCACATCAATGATCAATCATCTAGAAATTATAATCTTCATCAACCATGTCCACAAGTTAGTAAAATACATATTACAAATGCAACATATTGAGTCTCGTGAATCATGATTCATCAAATTCAATCTTAAAGTTTCAACTTCAAGCTTTGAAAATTGAAAATTCAATATATAACATTTATCATCATTGATCACCAAAGTTGTACTTGTAAGCTAAGTTTAACCATTACAAGAAATATTATTTCTTGTAAGTCCTAACTTCTAACTGTTAACATGAAATGAAATGTTATAAAATGAAACATGAATAATGAAATGAAATGAAACAACTTTAGTCTTCCACGAAGCATCATATTCATAATTCACAATCATTACCAATGAGTTATAATTGCCAACTTCAAACTTCAAATTTTCATTGTCACGGTCATATATTGTTTACAAAAAATATCATTATGATATGAAAGAGTCAAGAGTCAAGAGTCAAGGACTGAAGACTCAATAGTTATGAAAACTAATAGAAACTAGAAAAGACAAGTAAACTGTAAATCTACATGTGGCCCTTGCCACGAGAGTCTCCAGGAGTATAAGCAGGTCGTGGTGGTCTTCTAGGAGTCTCCCGCACAGACCGATGACAAGAACTAGAACCTCTACGTGAGGGTGTAGATGGAGGTGGCGACAGCAAAGGAACAAGACTCGGAGCTCGAGCACTGCTACCAGTAGATGGTGGAGGTGGAGGTGGCATGGCTGGTGCAGCTGCTTCATCTTCATCCCTTATAAGTTCCTCTTCCAGTTCTTCAAGATGTACAATGCCATCCTCCAAATTGTCATCCTCTGGGTGATTGTCCCAAATTTTAAATGTGGGATCCTCATAAGCCCGCTCACAGTAATGACTCAACAACCTCAAGTTGTAGTGAACATAAACCAAGCTTTTTGCTCGGTTTTCATTGAGTCTGTTTCTTTTCACATTATGTATGTAGCTGTAGGTGCTCCAACACCTCTCTGCAGAAGAAGTATTTACAACCTGTGAAAGAACCTTTTTTGCCAATTTGGTCAAAGGTCCATGGCCGCCATATGTTTCCCACCATGTGAGAGAACCAAATCTATCTCTGTCGTCCATTGCATGGAAGTTACCGAACAAACCAGTGCCACTGAAATATTTGCCTATTTCAAGGCGCACAGCTGCACATTCCTCCCTGTTAGGTATCAACTTTTCTAATGCTTGCAAATATCCACTAATTACCTCTGGATCTAAATGTGGTTTGGTCCTAATCCCACCCCCTGGTGCAGGTTGGCCCAACCAAGATGTAGAGTAGTATTTTGGCGTAAGGCTATACGCCAAGCAATGTAGTGGAAGATTAAGTCTATTCCACCATTCACACACACAATCGTGAATCAGTGTGTAAAAGTTGGGATCTCTGTTATGAACAATATTTTTTATTTGCCCCAACATGGTATCCATCTGCTCATACACCTTGCCAATCACTGGTTTGTCTGTATCTGCAAACCGAATCATGTGATAAATGGGCTTGGTGAAATCCAATACTTGCCTCACACTTGTCCAAAACTGACCATCAAGAGCGGCCTCCTCCACCATTTCAAAACCTCGTCTGTCAGCTGCATTTGTAGCCCTTTCCTTTAATACTTGCCAATGTGGACTTGATACCATGCTAGCCATTGACTCTCTTACCTTCAAAAGGCACATGAAGGTGAGGTAATAGCTACCAAATCTGGTCTTCGCAATCTTCAACAACTCCAATCTCGAGTGACTGCAGAAAAGGCCATGGGTATTGCTATGATTTGTAATAAATTTTATCATTTGTTTGCCTTTCTTGTACAAATCACCAATCCATTTGTATTGTGCTTTTTTGTTCTTGACAACATCATGCATCAGAAGGTTCAATGTGTGAACCAAACATCCAGACCAAAATATGTTGGGGTATTTATCCTCAATAATTGCTCCCGCTGCCTTACAATTAACAGCATTATCAGTGATGACTTGGATGACATTGTATGGCCCAATATGGTCAATTGTTTCAAGTAATGCTTCTACAATGTTGATGGTAGTCCTGAACTTGTCTGAGTAATCATGTGCAGTTAGAAAGATGGCACCACTAACAGACATAGCAAGAACACTTATCAATGGCTTGCCTTTTACATTTGTCCATCCATCAGATACAATGGACACCCCATGGTCAGTCCAAGAACTTGTCATTCTATTCAAAGAATGTGATATTTTTGCTTTTCATGATCAAGTCCAACGGTTCTTGCCTTGTCATACCCAGGGCTCTTGTATCCTTTAGGGGCATCATTTATGGCCGAAACCATTTCGTGCCAATAAGGTGAGCGAAGAACATTGAATGGTATCCCACATGCATAGAGAAACCTGTAAACCTTTGAATCCACATCATTCCTACACCCCTCATCAAGGAAATCTGATATGGTTATACGCCTTAAAGTTGATGACCCTGTGCCTCCATATCCACTGCCTTGGGAGGATGCTGAAGGAGTTCTTTATGCTTGTGATTGTGAGCTTGGTTCAAAGAAACCCCTTGATTTTTTTGATTTGTATTGGGCTTCCTCCTCTTCCGTTATGTATTTGGATCTATCCATTGCTGACAGCGCTGGACAAGTTTTGATTCCTATTTGTTTGTCTCCATCCCATGGCCTTTTCCCACAGAGGTGTTTTCTGGCATGGGTGTATGAACCTGTGTAATCATTGTTGCAATGGGGGCAATGAAATTTAGTGGTTCCACCCGCTCTCCCTGTTTCAGCCCTGTTAACATATTTCCACAATGGGGTTTGGTCTTGTTTAGTTTTTTGAGAGTCATGTTCACCCTCCTCCAGCTCCTCCTCACGGGTGTTTTCATCAATTCGACTTTCTCTAGCTTCTTCATCCCCCTCTTCATTTTGGCCCCTCCGTTTCCTACTCTCCAGCACCATAATAACCATAAAAGGGACCAATAAGAGGAAAATGCCAAGAAGTATAGCCAGGTCCATGGTGTTTGATATTTGTAGGCTTTTGAATCTGCAAATTAATTTAATTTATTTAGATTAATTAATTTAATTTAGATTTATGATTTTTTTACTAAAACTAAATAAACTAAATTAAACTAACTAAATTACTACCTAACTAAATTAAACTAACTACATAACTAAATTAAACTAACTAAACTAACTAAATTACTAAGTTACTTACCTCTTTGCAGGCTTTCTCCTTGCTTTTCAACGCTTGCTCCTCGCTTCTCCTTGCTCCTTTGCTCTTGCTCTCCAGCTTCTACTCAACTCATTCAAGTGATAATGATTTTTTTTTTGCCCCATTGTGTTTTAAAACAATATAATATATATATATATATATATATATATATATATATATATATATATATAATATATTTTTTATTTTTTTTTTTATTTTTTATTAAAATTTGATTTTTTTGGCGTCTGCGGATTTTTTGTTTGTTTGTTTGTTTGTTTGTTTAATATCTTTTAATTTTTTATTGAATATTTTCCGCCGGATCAGTCCTGGTGCCGCCCGATTCGCTCCCGAAGCGAAAATTTAAAGCCCGGGAGTGATCGCTCTCGGGCTTTAATATTAGCTCCGGGAGCGACTCTCCCGACAACGCTCCCGAAATTGGCAGGGAGCGGAATTTTTTTTATTGGGAGCGCGCTCCCGACCCACTCCCGAGTCGCTCCCGCCCAGAGCACGGATTGGGAGCAGGTTCGAAGGCGGGGTCGCTCCCTCGCAACATAGTTTCAAACTAGATAATCTCTTTGATGTTGCAGACATTGTCATTTTTCCTTTCCATCGTAAGTGCTATATTACAATGCACGTGCGTACTTGTGTTTGTATGTACTTGGCCTTCTCAAAGGTGGTCCCTAGCCTTCTGTTGCCCACCAGTTTTTAGATGTTAACTTGAACTTGATTTCCTTCTCTAATAGACCTTTTTGAATGTAACTATCCTTTGTGACCTCTGCTCCACTTTCACAAGTCTTGTTAACCTAGAGGAAAAAATCCCTCTTGTTTGCCACTCTTCTTCGTGGGTGGGTTGAGGTGCATGCAACCGACGATAAGCAACAAGACGTTTGGTTCTGTTACGAACAAAGTTTGTATCTGCAACATAATATTCACAATATCTGGAATATAAGGATGTCCATCATGGGGCGAATAATATATTTATATAGGAATGTTTGAATACAAGTGACATGAGATGAGATTGTTACAAATGAGGGCCTGCTTATATACCTAGGCAATTGCTCTTTGAGACATACCTCTTCAGTATGCTATTCACTGTTAACTATTTAATTATTAATTTTTTACATTCATAACATTGCCTTCCCCTTTAGAAAAGCCTTGTCCTCAAAGCTATTAATGAAAAAGCTTGATATAATTTTTGTTTCATAATTCTTTTCGTCTTTCTCACTTCTTGGGTGGTCATTCTCGATGATGCACGACGATATGAATTTTTGAGCGTGGTACAAAATTGTCATACTGTGAAGTTATCTAACCATCCCAAATTAATTTTCTGTGTAATCTTGCGATTACTAGAAACTTGGGATGAATTGTTATCACAAGATTGGATTACGGTGACATCGTTTTTCTTCGGAATATAAGTTACTTGTTTCTTGTTTGAATGATATGGATTTGCACTCTGATTGAGATGTCTGCTTTTATGATTTGGGTCGATAAGGAGTTCTTGTGATCTTATTTACCCTTAACCTATTTGTGGTGATTTTTTTGTTTACTAGAGGTATACTTCAGGGACAAAAGTCACTTAGTTAATTGTTGGATCTTCACTTGAATTTTTTGTCGTTTGAACTGTAACTTTTGAGTATGTCTTCACTTCAATTGGTTTGGGATCTTTCTGAATTGTGGCATTATCTGGATCAGTGTTTGTTCCCTTTTCTTTAACTTGAATTTGCATATCTGAAAATTTTGATGTTTCTTCTTGAATAAGTTGTTCTAACTTGTCTTTTAGCGATTTATTATCACTTTAAGCTTCTTTATTTGTGTAAGTAGGTTTTGAATATGATTCTTTACATGAGAAAGTTCTTTGTTTTCTGAATTGTTGATGTTATTCTTAGTGTCCTTCTCCTCATCTTTTAAACTTTTGATTTGTTCTAATAACCTTTGATTAAGGTTCTTTAAGTGTAAATTTTCTTCTTCATATTCTGATAGGTGCTTCTTGATTTCTTTCTTTGTAATCTTAGCATTCCTAACTTGTTCGAGTAATTTCTCACTATGATCTATTACTTCGTTGTAATGCATATCCTCAAAATATTATATTTCTGTTGTGACTCTTTCTTTCGCTGAAGTTTGGCTATTTTGTCTTCTAAATTTTTAATATGTGAATTCTTCCAACTGTAATTTCTCGATACACTAGATTGCATTGTCGTAGGAGCGATGTTGGGTGTTCAACTTGCAAATTGGAATTTGTTTTCTTCAATTCTTGAGCCACAAGTTTTTTTTATCAAAATCTTCTTTTTATAGCTCGAGTGCCGCTATTAATTGTTTTATCTCTTCATAAAACTTAGCTTCTCTTTTTGGGGATTATTTTTGTGTGTCACTTTGATATTCAACTAAAGTAAAAGTTTTGTGACACTTTTTGCAAATGACATTTTTATTTCTAAATGGCTCTTGACAATTTGAATATCCTTTTGAATGAAAAGGACATTTTGAAAAGAAACCAAGGTTCCTTATGGAATGCATCTTTTTTTGTCTTTGTTTTTTTTTTTAATTAATATTTTCTTTTGTTCTCTTCTAAAATCTTTGAATCAAAATTCTTACCTTCACTTTTTATAATTCCTCCAACAATTCCACTTATTTATATTTGTATTATACCTTCTTTTTTGCTTTATAACATTCTTTTACTTTTAAAAAAGCATGTCTAATCCTTTTTCTTCACACAATTTTCATTTCTCAAATTATATATGTATATACACGATTTTTCAACGCCGCCCCTTATAACTTTAATGGTAATGTCTGTTTATTAATATACTAGTTGGTATCAAATGACGCAAGGGTACATTTGAATAGTCCACAACCTTGGATGTACGGGTGCGTCGGGTCGTACCACAACAGTGGAGAAATAACTGACAATAATTGTGGAATGGTGTGAAGTGGCTGATAGTAGTTAATCGTGACTGTTGCGGAATGAGGTGTCATTCTAATGGATACAAATTGTCGGCGGAGCAACAACAATAGTCTGTGGACGACAAAATGGGATGAGGAATGAGTCGCGGATGTTGGCGGGGATACAAAGAATGGAATGGGGTCGTTTGACAGGGCGGTCAGATTGGGTTAGAAGAATTGCGACCGCGGTGGGGGAGACAAGGTTGCCGCAGAGAAGTGTTTCTATGGCGAGGCAGGGTGGCAAGCGCGACTATGATCGGTCATCAGGTGTGAAATGATGATGGCAGCGGCCACTACTATACATCGGCAACAACAAAAAGTCGGTTGTGGCTGCCTTTTATATTTATATACATATTTTTTTGAAATTTTTTTGTTATATAATTTTTTTTTTGTTCTTATTTATTTATTTAATATTTTTTTAATTAAGTATATGCAATATTTTTCATATATATATATATGTTTTTTCCCCTTTAAATGGCCAAAGGCCTGATGGCAGAATGGGTAACAACCAAAAGCTCATGTAGGTAAAAGCCTCAATCACAACATCAACGAACTTGATGAAGAGTTGACAGCCAAAGGCTGGGATTAGAGGACGAGACTCTGATACCAAATGTTACGATCAAAGTTCATATATGCAGCAGAATATTCAGAATATCTAGAATATAAGAATGTCCATCATGGGATGACTAATATATTTATATAAGAATATTTGAATACAAGTGACATGAGGTAAGATTGTTACAAGTGAGAGCCCGCTTATATACACATGCAAGTGCTCCTTCATGAACAATCATGTCTTTTTAGACATACCTCTTCAGTATACTAATCACTGTTAAGTATTTAATTATTAATTATTTACATTCATAACAGGATCTTAATTACTAAGGGTTACATTGTGACATTTCTTAACTCACCAACAGCTTACATTGTGAGGACTTTTTTTTTCACATTAACAATATCAAACCTAAAATGTGACTAACAAATGAAAACAAATAAATCAGAATATCATCTCCATATATCTCATTGATTCCTGTGTTCTCCAATGTCACATGCACACACCCTTTTCCAAGGTAATTAGATATCTTATCCTATCACGCTATTTACCTTCCCATGTCCATGATCCACATCAAACGCACATTCAATGCCAGCCTAGGGTTGCTGCTGGCCAACCTAGGTGACATTTCTTCCAGCTAAAACTGAAACCTGATCTTTCTTATGAGCATAATGTTGCTGTGACATGTAAATTGGTTGAATAATTTCGAATTTGATATGATTATGTCTTGTATCTGAGTGATTTCATACATTGGATCCCCTAATTTAACTAAGCCCAACCTTCTAATCTAAGATTGAAAAGAACCAGAACTGAAAACCTAGATACACACATATATTCATCAATGCACAGATATACGTATCTGGCTGCATGTATAAATCAAAGTGTTCTTTTTTTCTATTCCCAAGATTGGATGCCTCCACTTATATGAAATTGCTGAGATAAGAATGAATCCTATTGACACACATCTTATTTCTTATAGGTGCTTATGTAAAGACTGTTTTCTGAAACAGGACGATGAGGACTTGATCTTCGTTCATGATGCCCTTGAGTATGGGGAGTGTCGGTTGTCTATTGCAGTGAGTTGTATTCCAAATGTTTCTCCTTCAGCTATTTGTTTATATCTAATTTGGTTTTTATGTCAGCCTTGTGTGGATCAATCACAACGTTGGTTGTTTCAGATTCCAAAGTATGGAATTTTTGAGAACATCTCATCTATGGATGAACTGGCAGCAATGCCTCAATGGACTGAGAACAGGCCTCTACGAATTGCAACAGGATTTACTTACGTATGTTACTCCATATTTGGATATTTCATTCGAAATCTAAAAATTGATTATTTGAGATGATCTTCAGAAATGTCTGCTATATTTGACTTTTAATTTTCTTTACTAGGTTTTCCTTGATGATTGCAGCATCGTTGTGGTCTACTTTGCCATTATTCATCTTTGTGATCATTACATGTTCAGTTCATGGAAAAATGGTAAGAGACTGAATGATCATGGTTTCTTTGCAGCTAGGTCCAAAATTTGTGAAGGAGAAGGGGCTAAAGCATGTCAAGTTTTCGACAGCTGATGGAGCATTGGAAGCAGCTCCTGCTGTAAATAATTTGTTTTTCCTTTCTATTATTTTATATAAAGAATACACGAAGCAATTGTCACTGATTCCTTATTCTTACAAGGATATTTTGAGATCTTTGTGTCCGTGATTCAAAGCCAAGGGTAACTTTAATCCTTTTAATTGAGATAAGAAGGCTTTGCTTTGAAATGCTATTTGAGAGTGGAAACTAGTTAGAACTAACATTTTTACGATGGAAGGCCTGGTCTTTCTCAGATGAGCCTACCTCCAGAGTCCAAAGTTCCATGACAAACTGTATGACATTATGGGCTGTTTTGTAAGCATGCACTGTAAGCTAGAAATAATATACTTGTGTTGCTAGTAATCAGACAAAAAGATCAATAAAACATTTGTGTGGGGTTAACAAATCTGCCACCCCCCGCCCTTTCTCAATGCTAGCAGAAGTGGACTGGTTATTGAACCGGTTGACCCCAAAAATGTGAACCAGAGCAGCACTGGAGAAAAACTGGTGGACCAAAAAATACATAAAATATTCAAATTTTATTTATATATATATATATATATATATATATATAAAGCAAGAGTTCATATAACCAAAATAGCACCAAGTGCAATCCATCTCTAAACCAAAAATACATTGACAAAGAGGCTCTAAATGGCCTTTAGGGTCCAAAAAAAATCTTGCTGCAACAATAGCTACATATCATCAAAATCATTGACTATATTGGGATCCTCATAATCATTATCATCCTCAGAGTATAAAAGAAGATAGAAAAAGCTTAACATGTCAAATTAGTGATTTTGTTTGAGTGATGGTACATTTTTACTAGGGTCATGACAGAGTTATTCAACAATCAATGCCACCAACAACAAGATACGTAGAGGGTTTGGTGCTCTTGATTAAATTCTAGTTCCATACCCTCATACATGACAAAATCCAATGAAAATGTTTCCATCCCTCCAACTCTGGAATATTGAAAGCTATTAATTATGTTGAATTTTGTATGGGATCTAAAATTCTACTTTCTCTAGATGAAATCCAATGAGGTTGAAACCTGTTGCATTAAAATCTAGCAGGTTTTGTGAGAGGCCTCACAAGACAAGGGTGTTAATTTATGGTATGTTCTATGCTTATAACAGTTTACTTTTTTTTTTTCTTATTATATTCCACAGATTAGCAATCACATGTACATAAAGTAAAGTGCAGATAGAACATTAAACGATCGACAGAAAAACAAGCCAAGACAAGAGACACAAGATGTGGCGGCTAGCCAGGGACAAACCCCACAATGTGTGGGGAAACCCTTTGATCAAATCTTCTTTTATCTTCAATAATTCAGTAGAGAGAAATAGTACAATAATTCTGATTCATATCAGCAGTAGCAAACC
>APFE031235462.1:41521-68207 GCA_000404065.3 Pinus taeda | reverse complement strand
TGTTTGTGTTGTTCTCTTTGTGTGCAGGTGTCCATTCACGTGGATAGTGGAGGATCGTGACCGGCCAAGGCAAAGGAACGTGGGCGACGTCTCTTCTACAAACTAAAGCGTTGGATCTTAAGTAGGTCTTCATCACCTACTCTTTATTTGCAATTAGGAACTTGCGTGATAGCATTGTTTGATTGTTGCTAGACCTGTTCTGGGCTAGTAGGGATAGCCTCTATCTGTAGAGGGGATTTACCTCTCCAACAATTTGGCGACTCCGTTGGGGAAGTTTAGCTTGTTGTTTTGATTTGTAAACTTAGACGGAGTCTGAAACACGGCCAGATAGCCTTCGAAACACTATTACTTTTCAGTAGTGAAGTAGATCAAAGCCGCTTCAGTCGATCTCCGGTTCGGTTTACGAACTAAACAATTTGGAGTTTGTCTTGCCTCTTTCGTTTTTCTTTTGATTTCTTGCTTAGATAAGCCTTTGGATCGAATTTCTTGCTGCCCCTGTGCTTTTTGACTTGCTTTAAGCCCGTGACCCAAGCCTTGGACTGCGCATTTTTCTTTTGAAATTAGCAAACTTTGTTAGCGCGCTTTTTGCCTTTACAGTCACGCTAGTGGCCCTTGTTGCTAACTGACAGCCCGCGCCAATCCCTGCTTAGCGCGAGTTGCAGCCTGACAGTCGCGCCAGGCTGTGTAGTTTTTGGTCCACTTGTTTTTCTTGTTGTCTGAGCTTGGATTTGTACTTTGCCACCTCTTTTTCAGTTGCTGGAGTGTGTTTAAGCCCTGTTTGACTGGTTTGCAACCTTTGTCCTCTGGGTGTTCGCCTCTTTCCATCGATTTCACACCTCAACCCTAGGGCATCTAGTGGCCGTGTGTGTCGAGCCTCCCGTGGGAGTTTTGGGTTCTTTGATTATCCGGTTAACCTTGTGATTACTTTTCACATTTTCTTCAGTGATTGTTGAAGTGTTTTTGAGTGGTTTCCAAACAACTTGCTCTCGTTTGCTTGGATTTCATTCTAGCTTTGTTTGAGCTTAGATCACATAGCTCGTGCGAAGCCTTGTTCCTTTTGATTTGGAGAACTATCTTAGTGTCTTGGGATTTCATTGTGCCTTCATTGAGTGAATTTGCTTCTTTGCTCAGTGTTGTTATCTTTCAAAATTCATTCTATGTGCATTGTGCTTGTAGAAAGGAATCAAATAATCTCTTTTGCATTTAATAGTGAATGGAATAGAACTTTTCGTTATTTGCATTATTGAAAATAAAAAGTTTTGTTTATTTGCCATTAGCTGCATTAGGTTGTTTGGTTGATTGGGTTCGTTTTGTTTGATTAAAACTCTTAACCTTCTCGTAGTTAGTATTCATCGAACGAAATGGCTCTCTTTCGCATGTAGCTCGCATCTAGGAAATTGTGGAAGATCACATACGGTAGGGCCTTAAACTGAAAATTAACTAAAAGATCAACCATAAAATAAACCGAATTAACTTAAAAACGCATTGGAACATAACACAAATATTCTAGAGGTCTAGGCTAGAGACGTGCTCTGGCGTCGTTAAACCTAGTCACCTTTGTTCTCACATTAAGGTTGGGTGATTCCTCCTGGTGTGGTTCGATTGTGGTCTAGTACGGACTTGGGCTCCCACGTACTGTCGCGTATATATGGGGAGACTCCACTAGGTTTGCATCCTTGATCCATAGGAAGCCGTGTCTGCCGCCTTACAAGCCGTAACGCACCGAACACAGCATTCAGGAAGATTGACTGCAGTACGGAAAGTCCTTGGTTTTCATACGATTGCCAAGGTGTATAAGCAATTTTACGGATTGTCTGGTAAACCCCTTTGCCTAGTTTCTCCAGAGTAGTCCCTTTTTGATCCTTTTCGGACTCTGTAAAAGAAAAGGCTCTATAGAGCATTTGTCACTTCGGGCTCTCAAAACATTCGAACGCGACTAGAGTCACCTTTCGTCCTTTTCTCGACTCTTAAAACATGAAAAGGTCAAGTTGTGTCCTAATGTCATAAAATTTATTCGGCCACGATAACATTTACCTTGGTAGATCTTGTTTGCGTTTAGTTTTGAGTAGGGTTTTTTATCGTTAGTTTGCTTAGGGTCTTTGTTTGATCATCCTGGCGGATCCATCAACTCCGTCTCCTGTCCCAAGTGACCAAGGGTCTCCATCTTCCGTTGCCCCTGAGACGCCGGTTTGTAACACTCTTCCCATTGTTCCGAGCATCCAACCGTTGAACTCTCGAGCTCCAGAGGATGAGTTCTACGAATTTTCTTGGAACCCTGTTTGGGAGCCTTCTGAAGAGGATTTTCCCACTACTCCTGTCGGTGTCCCATCTCCGATGGCTTCTTCCGATATGGAGGATACATCTCCTGTGTCAAGTGGGCCATCCGTTATGTTGAGTATTGATACTCCCATTTCGGCTACATCCCCAATCATCTCTACGCCCTACACTGTTACGCCTCTTGGTGTCATGGTGCCGACACGCTATAGATCTTTGAGGGATGCTATGAACTCTGCAGCTTCCTCTTCTGTCTGGGATCAAAACATCGTCCCTACCACAGGACTGTTTGTTTCCCAAGTTCACCATACTGCTGTTACAACAGTCTCGACTAATCCGACCGTCTGTGTCGTGTCGTCAACTCTAGTTGTTAGTTCCGTTACAGCGTCATCTGCTGTCACTTCTGCTGCAGGCCCATCTCGAGGTCCGGCAAAAAGTGGTCAATCGACACATACTGCTAGAGTTGTGCACCCCGCAAGTGGTGCTCCTCCTGCTTCCGATCATATGACGGCAGAGGAGGCATATTTTCAATACTTGCGTAATGTCCAGAACCCAGATGGGCAAGGCCCCTATTATGATCCTGAGAATCATTATTTGTATACCTCCTTGCCTGAAGAGCCTTACGTTGAGGCTTCCGTTCCATTGAGCATGGCTTGGGGTGCTACCGGATATGGTGGCGGCCAATACCATTAGGGTCAAGGACAACCATCGCAAGGACCACCCTACCAGGGTCAACAGCCTTACTCGCAGCCTAATCGTGGGCAGCAGTATTCTGGCCAAAATCACCCAGGTCAACAAGGAGGCCCGCAAGGACAACCCTATCAGGGACAACCTTTGGCCTCTAGTGGTCCGTCTTTCACATATCTTGGGCAACCTTCTAGAAACCAGGGACAACCTTATGGTCAGCAAGGTCAACCCGGAAACCAGCAAGGCAACCCTTCTGGGCAAGGGGGCCAGTCTTACGCACAGCAAGGCCAGCCTACCACTCAGCAACCATCTAGTCAACAAGGACAATCCTCGGTTGCGCAAGGGCAGCCCCTCGCTCAGCAAGCTCGACCTTCTGGACGAATGGGGCCGTCTCAGATCCGACCAGGACAACCTTCCGGCCAGATGGCCCAGCATGCAGGCGGGTACCAATCCCAGCCTCCTCATTCAGCTGGGTATCAATCCTAGCATCCTTATTCAGGTGGGTATCAATCCCAGCCTCCTTATTCGGGTGGGTATCAATCCCAACCCCTGTATTCAGGTGGGTATCAATCCCAATCTGGTCATCAAATGCCGCCTGGTTCCCAGGCTCAGTATGGATACCAGCAACCCCAGGGGCAAAATCAATATACCCCGTATCAAAATTACCAGCAGCCGCAGGGTAACCCTTATCAGATTATCAACAACCTGCTGGCCAGTATTGGTAACCAATGGGGCGTTGGGGGGCAGAACTAGTATCAACAACCGGTTCTGGAAGCAACCCTTACGGACAAAATCCTTCTGGACAAGGCCCTTTTGGACCTGGTCATCGGGACAAGGCCAGTGGGGCAATCGGGAACTGGGTGGGAATTCTCCGCTCTACCTCGTATCCGGGACAAATGTCCTTTTAATCCACAGCTACCATTTCTAAGTGACATTGGAACTGCCCGATGTGTTGAAGTTAAACAAATGATCCATTTTTACACAATCCACAATGGCCACCAGTTCCAACTAAGATACCTAGTGACTGTCCCAAATTTGACGGGAAAGCCGGAGAGGACCCTCAAGCTCATGTGATGACGTATCACTTATGGTGTTCGTCCAATTCATGGCTCGATGACTCGATTTGGCTTCGCCTCTTTCAGAGGACTCTCACTGGTTCGGCAGCTAAATGGTATATTGAATTGACCCGCGCATCATTTCAAGATTTCAATTCGTTGGCCATGGCATTCCTTACTCACTTTCAGTTACCCATTCGGTACGAGACAGGGAATCACCTCCTTACGTCTCTTAAGCAGGATACGGCTACGCATATCTCCGATCACATTCATGAATGGAGAAGGCGTCGTAGGTTGATCAAGTTTTGGATTCCTGATCAACTCCTCACCGACTGGTTCACGACTTCCTTTGTCCCTAAGATTGCACAGGACATTGCTATGGGAGCCTGTGTAACTGGAGAGGAAGCAATCGCGCGCGCTCAGTACCTAGACTTGGTTTACTCTCAGTCTGGTACCTTGTATGAGTATTTGCCGGACGCCCCAAGGCCCGATACATCCAAGGCTCCGCCCAAGCCATCTGTCGATGGAGTCATTGGCTCTGTAAACCCGGCCTCTAAAAAATCATCGAACCCTGGGAAGCAAAAGTCAAATGCATCCAACGAAAACACTTCTCAGGGTGGTTTAAATTCTAGTAACACTTCCGAGGTCAACGCCGTCTAGTCCACCACGGCGGGCAAGGCATCGAAAGGAAAGGAAAGAAAAAGGAAAAGGGGAAAGGGAAAAATAAATCCGAGCAACCCAAACAGGAATCCTCTAAAACTCCAGCCGAGGAAGGAGCTAAGTGCAAACCCAAGTATCCTTGCCTCATTTGTGAGGAGGATCACTATACTAAGGACTGCCCCAGGCGGTCTGAAGTTAGTTGTTTGTTGAAGGGCGCTCCTGGGGTCCCTGTGGTTCTTAAAGAACCCTTTCCCTCTCAGCAAACTCAAATGGTGGCTGATCCCTCTTCTTCTCCCTTCGGTTCCCAGGTCTTCATGGCTGGAACTATTCTCGTTCATGTAACGACTTGAGCGAAGGATTATCCATTGTCCGCTGGGAAGGAGCCAGAGGTTCCCTCAAGCGCTCCTTCGTCCAGCTCTGGTCCCCTCCATATCGAGAGACCGAGTACTGAGACGACAATCCGACCCCCTCCCAAAGGGGTACTCAGAAGATCTTCCTATAATCCGAATGCTCGTGCTGCCCAACACTATAGCATCGTAGAGGACTTACCGCAGGCTCCGTCGGCTATGTCCGCCTTGGAGGTTCTTCAGAGTTGCCCCCCCCAGAGGAAGTCCCTGCTCTCGGCCATCGGTGGCATCGACCGAGCTGACTCGGATTTGATTACCTTCGACCTCGAGAGCCATGTTCCTCGACTGCCTCATCAGATCGCTTTTCTCATTCAAGTCGTCATCAATTCCAAAACGATCCATCGTACAGTTATTGATGAAGGCGCATCAACTTGCATTATGTCTATTGCGTGTTGGAAAGCGATCGGGTCCCCGACTCTGAGTCATTCTCCAACGACCTTGGAAGCATTCGACGGGAGAGAATCCCGCCCTTATGGTATTCTTCAACGACTACCAATCACCTTAGAAGGGAAGACTGTAGAAGTAGAAGTTGAGGTTGTTGATGCAAATCTCGCATATAACCTCCTTCTGGGCCGGAGTTGGACGTATGCCATGCGTGCCGTGGCGTCATCCCTCTTCCGTGTCATTCGTTTCCCCCATTAGGGGAAAATTGTCACGGTTGACCAACTTTCTTTATTCGCTTCCTCTTCTGAGGGAAATGTACCATTCGTTGAGCATACCGCTGTTCCGTTTGAGAGTGTGGGAGATGGGCTTTTCAAAGACCCTACCTTCATGGGTGTCTTCTCCCTCCCACCTCCGAGCCTAGCTTCACTTGCTTTGGTTTCGGCTCGCTCTGATCCTTCATTGCACACTGCTGCAACCCTCGGTCCCTCCGCCCACGGGGGCACCGATCCTCTAGCTTGTAATCCTCGCTCGGCCGGGGGGCATGGGCAGATCATCGGTGCTGTTGATCGTTTTATACAACAGGCCGAGAAATGCCTACATTATCTAGGTCGGTTATGCATCAGTGCGATAAGGCGAAGCCCTGAAAAGGGCTTGACTTGAATCGAGTATCATGCGAGCTCTTTATTTTTGTACATGCATATGCTTTTTAAGAGTGTGTTGTATGTGCGCATGTTTAGTTAATTTTTATCTCAGTGCGTCGGCGTGATTTCCGCTTATTGTGTCTTTTGCTTCTTGAACAGATGTCTGGATCACCTTACATTGGTTTCGCTGATGGTGCTTCCCGCAGTACTCGCAATCTGTCATCTGCGGCATGGGTGATCTACGATCCTCATGGTGAGTTAGTAGATATTCAAGGGGTGTGTCTGGGTTGTACAACGAAAAATGTGGCTGAATATAGTGCTGTAATTGAATTATTAGCCGAGGCGATTAACCTTGGAATCCGCTCATTGGTTGTAAACTTAGATTCGCAACTTGCAGTCCACCAACTCAACGGACGATATTTCGTCAGAGATCATCGCATTTTAAGGTTGTATTTACGTGTTAAGTTATTGGAAAGAGATTTTGATTACATTACTTATCATCACATTCCAAGAAGACTTAATGCAGTAGCCGATGCATTAGCTAACTATGTATTGGACAGACATTTGCATAATATGTAAATCAACATAATATAGGAAGCATAAGATACAATAAACCATAACATCATGTATATATATATATCGTGTGGCGCACTGAGGCGCTCAAAAAATAGAATGTACATGTCCGTATAGAGCCTGTGTTCCCGGTACATCTGAGACACATGTCTCTCAAAAAATATATATGCAGAAAATAAAGTCTAGAAGCCTAAGCACGGTGGTGCTCATGATAACACATCACTGCTCGCACCAATCGTCTCAGCAGATGGTGGACGTGAGTCGGCACCCCTACTGTATGCCTCTGGTAAGCAAGAAGAACATTTGCCAATCTGGCATAACCAGGAATCCCTTGGGCAAGCCCCTCGAGATTCTGAATCAACTCCTCCCCCACTGCCTGTGGGTCGGCTGCGTGTTAGCCTCTTCGCGCTGTAGGGGATAGCTCGGCTGGTCGCTCTGGGCCCACATCTGCATACATATATAATCATTATTAGAACAGGCATGTATCGAAAAAGACAAAAAAAATAAAAAACATCAAAATTGAGGAGTGCATACCTAGCTCCTCCTCCCATTCCTCCCCCTCTGGTAGTGGAAGGTCTGGGTCTCCCATGAAACTGGTCCCTGCATACGGCCAATCCTGGATCACGATGAACTGCCGTCGGAGCCATATGAAGAACTCGGGATGACACGACATCTCCTGGCCTCCTCCTCCTCTAGGCATCAGTGCTGCCCAACGAGCCATTCTAGGCTCTTGTGGCAATGGATCTGCCACCACAGCTCTCTGAATCTGGAGGAGTGGTATTCGTTCCAGGAAGAACGATACCACGATGGAGCCATGTGCAAACTGTTTCGTCTCAGCTCGCTTGCAATTGGTGAGCTGCCTTTTGATGTTAGTAGTCACCACGGCAGCCTAGTTAAAAACGGTCAGACTGAGGCATTCAATCGCTAGGATCAGGTGGTTCTTGCTGGCCTCATGGGGTGCTTGTACCCCAGCTGCGCGTGTGATGGTGAAGAGGATGGCTTTCAGCGTCAAATCCCGGATGGTGGTGATCAACACCTTTGCACTTTGCTGCCTGAATTATGCTTCGGGGCACACTCGAGCTTTCTCTTCACCAACCTTCTCCCCAGAAGGTCTACTACCTGTCAGGATAGGAACCGCCCCTCTTCGCGACAATCCCATAATGAAATACACATCGGAGACCTCGAGCTCCAAGGTCTGATTCTGCAGACGAAACACTTGGTCGTCTACGTCCCAAGCATCAATGATAAACTGCAGCAACTCAGGTTGCGCCCGCATGTATGATGTGAGGAAGAATTTCTTAAGGCCACAATCCCTCAGGGCGTTCATGCACTCTTCATCCTCAATGGCTGAGGCATCAATAATGTCATGTTCTCGCTCTTTCCATACTACCACCATTTTGACCTGTTTCCTGCACCCACAAGGACAAATTTGCCTTCATTAGAACATTAGACAAATGCTAATCCATTGAAAATTCAATTTGAACGGGCAAAAACATGGGAAAAATTAGGTCGCGCGGTTAGCGCGACTGTTCTTAAAACAGTCGCGCTAATGGCGCGGCTCCCTTGAGTTTTTTACCCCATTAGCGCGGGTCCGCGCTGGATACCCGCGAGAATGGGGCAAAGCCCTAATTTTGCAATTCCCCCTTGTTGGGGCCCAATCAGGAACTAAATAAAGTAAAAATGGTATGAAAATGGAGCTAAGGGAAGAGCCTCTTACCTGGAACTGACGAGGTCGCGAACGGTTGCCTGGATTGATCGTAATCGCCACTTGAAGTTTGCCTCCCAAATGGACTCTTTTCACTCTTCATGAGGTAAAATGGTAAAAGTAATTTTGATTTTACATTTTCACCCTATTTATAAGCCTTTTAACTCATTTTTTGGTTTAAAAAGGTTATTTTTTAGTATTTTAATGTATTTTTGGTCGGAAATGGGTTTTACGTTTACTTCTTGTGCAGCGACAGGTCTCTTGCACAGCTTCGATGGTGAAACGAGTTGTATTTTATACTTTTTCGGACTCGGTAAATACACGAAAAAGTCACTATGGAGTCATCTTTTAGCTCTTTTCTGACTCGCTAAACGTGAAAAGATTGCCGAGTTATTCCTCTTAACTCGTTAAAAGTAAATAAGAGGCGGTCGTTCTTAAACTCTTTTCCCGACCGTATAAAGAATGCAAAGATCGTCGGACCCTTGTCATTTCAGGTTCGTTAATGGAAGCGAAACGACGTGATATCGGTCGCTTTTTGACTTTTTCAGATCGATGTCACTATTTACGAAAAGTACTCCTCGGTCGTAATGATCGGGCGGTTCTTTCGAGCATCGTTTTATACTTTTTCGGGCTCGAGAGACACAACTTTACGAAAAAGGACACCCTTGGAGTTTTCTTTTTGCTATCTTTTCAAACTCTCTAAACATGAAAAGACGCCGAGTTCTTCCTTTGTCAGACTCGTTAAAACTTAATGACATCAGATTCTGTCGAAATGACGCCCCTCAAGCATATGTTATCCCCATCAAGCTTGTCATCCAAAAATAACCGGGGTACTCGCCAGAAATGGTGGGGGAAATAAAGGAATCATGATCATCGTCATCGACAGTATGTCGCTCTTGAACATGGCACTTGTTGCGTTCGTGTCTAGGTGGGGACATCTCATCTCGTTTCACATTTTCCTCCATGGGTTTGGGTTATCCTATTTGACCATTCATCTGCTCATCGTCTTGTCATCACGACCCCTGATCATTTGACCTCAAATACTGCCAAATCCGTCACTGTGCCGCCGATATGTTCAAGAGAAGTTCGCCTCTGCAAGAATACTCAACCTCCCTCCGATATCTCACACAAAACATATTGTCTCTTTCCGTCTCGTGTTGATGATGTGGGAAACATCATGGCCCACCTTCGACGAAGATCACTTCCTGTCGACTTCAGCTCATTATCCAGGAAGGTAACCTAGAGACTCCCTTCAGGTACCTTGGAGCCTGCATGCCTCAATGGAAGGTTCTTCGTGTTCGACGCGAGGTTTTCATCAATGACCTCCGATCGGATGACTCTACAAGTGTTCGACACTGGCTCATTCATTCACACGTCATGGATTGTACCTATAGTACCTTGAGGACCATCGTCATTATTGGTGGCGCCTCTCGCGTCTGTTAACAACTTTCATCATCGGCTGGTAATCAGACGATGTTCAAGCATGTTCAACTTCGACTCCTGTATTCACATGCTTGGACTTGTACTTCGTTCGGGTTTGGATGGAGCGCAAGACCCTGGTTCTAGTTTGTTGCGAACCAGGCTGCAATTTTGTGGATTATTATTACATGACTCGATGATGGATGGTTGCGCCCATACCTGAGTCTTTTAGGATGGCTGCGACCATACCTTTTTATCATCATGGTCTCTTAGCTGGGTGGCTGCGTCCATACCACAAACCTTCTTCGTATGTCTTTTGGATGGCTTCGCCCATGCCTAGACTACATGTAATCGAGATATCAATTGTACCTACGTGCAGGTTCTTCCTGGTGGTGTTCCAGTTCAGTAGTTTTGTAAAGCATTTCACCCCTCCCACTCTCTCGGGCTTCATGCTTTAGGGGGCATCTGTTACACAGTAATTTGTCACTGTCTCCCTGTCAGTCTCCCTACTGTGTCATGAAATCAAATCCATCATGCTCATGCTCTCTGAATTGGCCAAATAACCCTCTTTGCCAAAGTTTATTTGATCATCGCGACTATTATTGAAATAACCGCGCTGACTGGCGGCTGCTAGTGCGACTGATGCGCTGCTAGCGCGGAAGCACACGGGTTTTTTGCGTTGGTCGAATTTCATAGACAGCGCATCCTCTGTTGTATTAAGTCGCGTTGACATAGTCTCCTCCGTTATCAAGACGCGACGTCAGTGCTCCAGTCCAGTTATACACCCGCGCTGATCCTATTTGGGCAAGTTTGTTCTAACAGCCAGCCTTCCAGATGACTCCAGACCTAGTTGTTGGCCTTGTGAATGTCGCCCTCCCTTCTATGCATGTCTGTTCGCCTGATAAGCCACCTTTCTTGGAGATAAGCTCATCCTTTCACTATTCATGGAGACTCCTTCTCCTATATAAGCCTCCACCATTGCCATGAGCAGCTAGTTTTTGACATATAGACTTTGACATAGAGGAATTCATAGTGCTTTAGTGCTACTCTTAATAGGCATTTGGTGTGTTGAGTGTGGATTGCTAGAGAGCTTAAGGAAGGTTGTGAAGTTTGTTGCCTTGTGTGAGAGAGAGAGTTGTTTGTCTTGGGAGATCTACCTCCAAGGGTGAATGCTTATGAGACTTGCTGGTTGGACCCTCTTGAGAAGGACTCAGCGTCAGAATATTGGTTGTACCTTTCTCTGTTTTTGATTAATAAAAGATAGATGACTACTGTTATGGTTCCATTCTCATTTGTCTTATAATGGTTAATGTGAATTACATCCTTTCTGACTGATGTATAGTTGCTTTTACTAGATTTCACGCTTGTGTTTGTTCTCTCTTTGCATGTGTAGGTGTCCATCCACGAGGATAGTGGAGGATCGTGACCGACCAGAGTGAAGGAGCGAGAGTGGCATCTCTTCATCAAACAATAGCATTGGGATCCAAGTAGGTGTTCATTACTCACTTTTAAATTGCAACTAGGAACTTGCATAGTAGCATTGATTGATTGTTGCTAGACCCGCTCTGGGCTAGTAGGGATCGCCTCTATCCGTAGAGGGGATTTACCTCTCCAATAGAGCCTAGTTGAATTGAGCAGAGCTCAAGGAGACATAGCCTAAGAGTTTTGGGTGAACTCCATATTAAACTTGTTGTCTTATGTGTTTGTTACTTGTTGTAATATTTTATTGTTATATGTATGTTATATCAGCATAAACAACTTAATTTTAAAGCACATAAAACGTCAAAAATAAACACCAGCATACACCTTATTTTCAAGCAGATTATTAATTCTGTAATTGGTTAATCACTAGATCTTGGGAACATCTAAGCTTTAGAAGTGGGAGAGGTTCTTGTAAGCTTGACAAGAAGCCTTTAGCGCCCCATTTTCAGATCATCTTGCTACACTACGTATTTTATTATTGCATGACTAACATTATATCCATCAACTTTATGCTATCAGTGTTTCACTTTTGAATGTCATCTTAGCTAAACTAAAGTTGAATTCTCTATGCACACTTCCCCAAATAGAAAATTTTGTATTGGCTTTTCTCGATTCAAATGTTCAACGATTTGTTCCAAAATGGATTCCAAAATTGTTGTACAAGGCTTCATGCGTTGAATATGTTTGTATGCATTTGGTTGAGCATCGAGTCTATAGATCTGAGTTTCCTATGATCTCGATTTCTCAAAGGTGTCTCACAATCCTTTCCATAATGTATCTGTGCCTTCTCTACCACACTGCTGATCAGTTTTGACCTTATGGTCCATATATTCTCCTATTTCATCACTGCGCAGAGAAACGCTCCTTCACTCAGTGTTATTTGTGCCACTCTCTGTCCACTCCAAGTCTTCCATTCAAACTTTTCCTTGCTAATTTTGGAAAGTTGTATGAGTAACGCTAAGCTTCCCTAATTCCATTGAACCATCCATCCTTGTTGTGAATTGAGACTTGGAATTTCCATCCTTGATGTCGCCAAGGTTGTGTTCTTGTGGTACTGTGGACTGGAATACAATCCTAATGATAACAATTTATTTTCTTTGTTATATTTATTGCTATGGAAGGTCGTGGTTGTCTTTGTTACTAGTGCGTGAAAACTGTGCCACATAATGCTTACATCTAAACTATATATGCAGTGTTGAATGGTGCAATTAAGATGGTTGTTCCATTGCAATGTTTGCTTAGACTATGTTGCACTCTATGTCAAGGTTAACTGGATTTTATGACCATTCGTCCAACATTAAACCCATCACTTGAACTAGAGGTACCCGAGCTATGAATAGTGATGTTGTGGTGTTCAAATGTGTAAAATTCCAATGCCAAAATTGAATGCGTTGAATGGTTAAGTGCCTGTTACATTCCAGAGGCTCCCAGCATTAAAAGCTCATATATGCTAGTGTCGTTGATTGAAATTAAGTCCAAGGTCGAATGATTTAAGTTGATTTTGGTTGTTTTGCATTTGCAATTTTCTACCATAGTTCTAGTTGCTAAAAATAGTAGCCAACTTTACTGTTTCCTGGAGAAGTAACCACCACAGCTCACAACTGCTCTTTGCATAGGGAATTTCTAGTTTTCTGAACAAGGACAACCAACCATTCTTTCTTTAATTTCTAGTGCCAACACTATCATCAACTGAAGACTATGAACGCCTAAGGAAAGTTGTTGAAGATGTTTCATTATGCTGATCGATGTGGTTAATTTTTCAAATGGTGAGGCATGAATGAGAAGTCAATCATAAAAATATTAGGACATAGAACTGCAACACAACACAAATTTATCTGGCAAAGTTATTTTCGAACTATATGAAGAGGATCTCTTTAAGCAACTAGAATCTGATCTTTCAAGTCACATTGAGAACATTGTATTCCATTGGGTATTGGTGCATTAGTATCAACATTTGAATGTTGAGCATTGAGCATTGAATAAGGCAATCTCTTTGGAATTGTATTGTTCAAAATTGAATAGGGGCAGTTGAAGTTCCACGACCTGGAACTACTATATGCTGCTTTAAATATGTTGAAGGCTTGCATATTTCATATGTTCAATCATATTCAATTGTGATTTTGAACTGATTATATATCTTTATAACTTGGCTTATTTATATATGGATTGAGATCAAGAATCTATATTTGTGAAATTCACCTTATTTTTTAAATAAAAATGGCCAGAATCAATGAAGTATTAGAGTTCCTCAAAACTCTGATATTGTCTACTACTCATGATATATTAAAAGTTAGCCAAGTTTCTCTCATAGACATTCAGGTCTGCCTACAAAATGCACAAGAGAAAATTGATTTTTTGCAACTTGAACCTCAGCTACAGCAAGTAGAATTACAACAATGGAGTCATCATTCTGAACCTATTTTTGTTCAGAACATTGAAACATACTCCTATAAGCAGCAAGATGATTTAGATCTAGTGCCCAATGAAGTTGCAGAATTTCATGCAGACATAGAAATTCAGCCAAGACTTCCCAAGCCAATCATCAAACCTTGCGAAGAGCTTGTCCACAACAAGGGAAAAATTGGTCTTGGATATGACAAGGACATGTCTGTTCATATTCCAGACTACTCCAAGCCAATCTAATTTCAAAGTGCTGGATTTATTCAAGATGGTTCATCTTAACCTGCTCCTCATGACAGTTCACCTTCAGTTGTTTTAGATTCTAGTCCTCTTCCACAACAGCCACAACAGATTGTGAAATGCCAACACTGTGGTCGAGTTGGCCATATGAAAGATCATTGTTTTGATCTTCATCCATGTGAGCACTATCATAAACCACCCATTCTTCACACAGATGATTCAGAAACAAGCTTAGTGCAAGAATGGAGATTCATCTTGGATGGATCACTTCTTCGCAATGGGCATCAACAATCTAGAAGATATTTCAGTCATATGTCCAAACTTGTTCTAGAGTATTGAACAGTCTTCCAGTTGATTTCTCTCCATCATCTCACCTTGTATCTGACAAGGGGGGGAATGATGGTCATCTACAAGCTTCAAAGCCACATCAAGCAAGCCTAAGCCACAACCTTCCATACCAGATTCAAAGTTGTAGCCAAAGACAACGATTCCCTTGAACATGCTCTTGGTCAATGATGCTTCTTCAAAGAATTGGGGACACTTCATCTAACAGAAGACTTCAACTTCTTACCAATTTTGGAAGAGTTCCAGGAATTTCATTAAGCATTCCAGAGTTGTTGGTCATCCTTAAACCATTGTAGGTTGAGACCTCCCTTTTCAGGTTGAGGTTCTCCCATTTATGCGGGGTGATACCTCCCTTTCATGGTTGAAGATTTCCCACTTAAAACATCAGGAGTGGTTCCTCTAGTAGAAGCCCTGAGCTTCATGCCAGACTTGGAAGAGTTTTGGGAACTGCACTAAGCATTCTAGTGTTGGTGGTCATCCTTAAAACACCCCCTTTATACCAACATTTCAGAGAGCAGATTTAGCCTAGTGCTGTCATGCATTTCTACGCATTTTGTATTACAACTCTCTTCTTAGACTCATACATAACCCTTCAGATTAAGGGGGGGATTGTTGGACACCTAATCCTCTATGGGTTGGTGAAGAATGTGAACATCCATGAGAGTCCCAGAGACCCTGGGATGTGGAACCCCATGGTCACACGAATGTACTACAAATTTATATCATTGTCAAATAATAGATGTACTCTCCTGCTTATCTTTTCATTTCTGTCTCTGCCATGTGTGTGTTTAACATCTCACACCTAGCCATTTTCTCGAGCAACCTAGCCTAATTTGGCTTTCTAGAACTGCACAATTCCCTCTCCTGTTGGAATTGTGTAATGCAATGAGACCATAACCTCCCTTGGCATCGAAAAATGCATAGCAGTTTCCTTCAGTGTCCTTCACTAGTTGAAACCCACTATGTTAAGAAACTACACAATGTTGCCCCTTAGCTGCCCAGTCTGACTTGCAACCTGAAACTACATAACGCTTTCCTCCTGGGGCCCCATCCCACAACAATGCGTTGTATTCAGAAACTGCACAGTACTGACCCACATCTTGCAATATATCTTGCATTTAGAAACTGTGCAAAGGTGTCCTCCTAGGACCCCATCATGCAACATTGTCTTGCATCTCAAAACTATGCAACATTTTCCAAGCTGTCTAATCTAGCTTGCATTAAAAAACTACATAGATGGGCCTCACAGGGCTTCATCTTGGCAGTAATCGCTTCTCATTGAAACTGCATAAATCTATCTCTTGGTGACTATAGGAAAATCTGACATGTTAGATCACTCTCAAGGAGTCGAGGAGAAGGACCAAGAAATTCTGTGATGACAAAAGATTGAGACGACATGCAAACTCTGTCAGATGCATAATAATCTCAAGGATAAGTATGGTAAGTAAAGTACATCCTTTTGAAGTAAATCTCTTGGTCTAGCTTTAAGTACTTATTATCACCGTTACATCATTTTTTCTTCAGCTACATGCATGTTTTCAAGCACTAGAAGTCATTCCATGTGTTCCCTCTAAGTATCTTGCTTCCTTTTCGCTTGTTGGACCAACTGTCATCTCTTGGCATGTTGATCTCTATATCATGCTTGTGATCTTGTTCTGGAAATTTTGAAGGTTTGCCTTTATATGCATGAGTTTTTGTCTCTATGTGAACATCGGTCATACTCACGCAAAAAGTTGAAAGCACTGTCGCACAAGTGTCATCACAGTGCTTCAAAGATCTATCTCAAGTGTTGCACTTGTCACTCTTAAACTTTAGCTAGTCACACTGAGCACATGTTTGTCTTATTGATTTGAGGTGTCTTGTCATCGAGTCATGCTAACTTTGTGATCACAATGTCATGTATGTAGAAGTTCACTTTCTCCCACACTTAGCCATTTTTCTTGAAAATATGTCGACCGAACCACCCTCCTTCAACCGGACCCTGACTAAGTTGCCTTGCACAATATCAACTCTCAGTGACCCTTCTTTTCTGCCCAAAAATGTGCAGAACTTGAGGTTGTCCTCTGGGGTAGCTTGCACTATGCAATCTTGGAAGTGAGCAAGCTAATTGTCGCCTAATTGTCGCCCAGAACTCCACAAAAGTTGTCCTCAAATCTGATCCACTACACCCTTCTCGCAACATCACTCAACAAGCTTCCCTCTGGTCTACCAAAAACCTAAGCTGCACTATGACCTGGGGTTGCACTACTCCCAAAACCGTGTAAAAGTTGCCCATATGCCTACCCTGCACTATCTGCAGAAACTCTGCAGTCATGTGAGTCGAGCCTCTAGTGCATGTCATTGCACTGTTCCAAAGATGTGTGCAGATTTGACTCATAGGCCCTCTTCTATCATGACCTGCACTCCCTCTAAAAATTGCACAATTTTTACTCGCAATCTCCTTACTGCCCTGCTTTGTAGTCATCCCAGAAACTACATGGAAAGTGCCTGTCAGACACTATCTCTCGAAAATGTGTAGCTATGACCACCAACTCCCCGTAGCCTGATCCAACCTTGCTCTTGAAAACTGCATAGAAATATATGTTAGTGCCTCCTGTAGCCCATTCTATATTCCTTGGAGAAATGACATAGATTCCTAGCTAGACCCCCAGATGACCTCCCAATTCCTTATCTTGAAAACTACGCAAAATTGCCCAGTAGTTCCTCTTGACACTTTTCCTAGTCTTTCTCCCACGAACTGCATAATTTTTCCTCCCAGCTAGGTTTTATCTTGTAGTTGTCATTATTGTCCCATATTGCACTAATATTCCTCCCACTAGCATCTGCGTAGCATTTCCCAACAATGCTCTAGAGCCTTGCATCGTGGCCTGACTTGTGCCTTGCACAGTTTCAGTACCTTGTCCTCTCTTGTGGTCACCTGCACCTGAAACATAAAATAATGCATCATGTTAGACAAGGAGATTTTTGGATTTGATGTCATCTCATCATGAGTGATTACAAGAACATGAACATTGATGAAATAGGGCATGGCGATGAATGAGAATAAGAAGGAGTGCATGATAAAATACTTGCTCGCAGTTGAACAAATGAACGAAGCACATCAGGCTGCAAGAGAATGAAACACATGCATGGAACCATCCTGCAAAGAAAAATACCATTAAAGACCACGAAACACCAAGCTATGTGGAGATGAAGACAAATTACATTCAATGACACATCCATGACCTAACAGTATAATGCCCTGACATGGACACCATAGTCAACCAACATATGTCAATAGTGTCATGTCAGGTTCTATTATGATCTGTATTGGTCACCTCACTACTATGAGTTGTAACTGTTGTAATCAGATCTAATATAAAGTGAAATTCCAAGTGTCATTAGTGGAATGAAAATAATCATATGTAATGTAAAGAGTTATATGTAAGAAATTTGAAAAGTCGTGAGGGTAGTCCAAGAGTCAAAGGGGAATGTCAAGGGTCACCCCACCCTTTTCTATATATAGAACCTCATAACTCATAGAACGATCTTTTGCTAGGTATGTCTTAAAGAAGGGATTGGAGGGTATTGTGAGAAGCCTTGGCTTCTCCGTAGTGCAGAGAGAGTACATCTCTTTGGAGGAATAGGCAGTGTTAACTATGACGTTACACTATTAGGGCTAGTGGCTGTCATGGTTGTATGTATGGATGGAACTTTCACTTTATATAATATAACAGAGCTAACACATCTTCATGCATATGTTGTGATTGTAGTTCGACTATTTTGGTTAATTTTTCAATGTATGTTGTTTAACTTGTGCATTTGTGTATGAATTATTTCCTATAATTTTGTATGAATCTTGTTGAAGTCATGTTGTTGGTTTAACCCATCACTTTGGATTGTCGACTATTATTCTTTCCATATTATGAGGTCATTCAGCTCATTTGTTCCTCTCAAGCTGTGTACTATTACAGGATTTTATGGGACACACTTCCTTTTCCCCTCTGTCTGTTAGAACCTCCCCATGCATCTCTCTTGACATGCCGCAAGGTCGCACACTTGCTTCAGGAAAAGATATCTTTCTCACCTACGCACGCTATCACAGTCAAGGAATAACTTTGCTACCCACTACTGGGACTCCTACTCCAAATGGTATGAGGTCTAGTTCGGACTTATTACCATGGAGATCCCCTGACATGTTAGCAGGTCCATCACCAGAAACACTACACTATACTCAATCCATCATATTGCAATAAAATTAGCAAAAATGGCTAATATAATTCACAACACATGTTACTGTTGGGTTGGTTGTTGTTGATAGTATAAAGTATTATGAGGACACTGTAGAAAATCAAAATATAAATATAACCATGGCCCTTTTCATTTGTTTAAATTCCATATACCACATAATCTTTTATTCAGACAAATCACTTTCTAAAATAATAAAAATGAGTTTAACCTAGCCCTATTGTTCCTAGTTATGCATAATATTTTCCATATGGTTTTTAGGAATGTTATCCAACCACATAATTGATTAAAAGAATCAGAAAGTATACATAATAGGTAGAATTATGTGAACATTTCAATGACATTCAATACTGAAGAAGAAAAATTTCCATATTTTGTATAAGATAAATCATTGGCTACAAAAAACAGAAAGTGAAATTTCAAATACTAGTAAACCTATTGCACAAGTCCATAATATAGAAATGAGTTTCCTTATGAACATGATATAGTGGTTGGAGAGTATATTGTTGTTGATGCATTTGATGTTGATATGGTCGTTTTGTATGCGGCTAATATGGCTACTAATAACCATATTATCAATATTCCTACCTGAATATGGTATCGATAGGTTGTTGAGATTGGTGTTGATAAAGTTCATGTACATATGCACAAGTATATAAGCATTATTTAGGCCATCATCCATGTTAAACCATGCATTACCAGGTTTGAATGTAGTAACGTAGGTAAATTTTAATATAAATAAGCTTACATTATCCAAAGATTGATAAATTATAAGTAGAAACTTCAAATTAATTAAAAAATCCAATTTTGGTTCCCAAAATAAACTTGGGAAAAAGTATGACACTCACCAAGATTGAATGATCAAGGCTATACAATGAATTAAAGTGTGATGTTGGCTACAAAAGAACCTTAGATATGATGCTATACACATGAAGCCAACAATATTAATAAATCAAATTGCCCATTGAACAACAGAACTAGAAAGGATTAGGTAAATAGATAAAGCATATGCACCACAAGAGAGCAATGAAAAATATTAAAATGAGAGGGAAGCTGTGCATCATTTGTTTTCATTGTTATTGATAAATTAGGCCATTTAAAGGTAAATATAATTTAAAAAAAAGAAGAAGTAGAAATCATGGAAAGATTAGACTCAGAGATCATGAATGTTATGCAACCAACTCATAAACTAGAAGAAAACATAGATCAATGACTTGAGAAATAGCCTCTTCGAGGGGGAAACCTCCATTACAACACATAAATGAACAATTCTTGGATGATACAAATGACAAAACCTCCTTGATATATACATACATCTAAGAGGTCACAATATAATTATATCCTACATAAAAATAATAATGTAAGGACCAAAAATAACAATAGTGGGTGTCTATGGGGCAGAACAATAACAATTTGGGGGCTACATGGCCACACCGATAAGAATAGGGGGCTACACTAATAATAGTAATAAAAGAGATACACCAGTATTATAGGGACCTAAAATTCCCCTCTGCTTCAAAAGTGTTGTCCTCAATGCTTGAGTAGTTTCGTATGCTTCTGTATAAAATTATTTTACCCCCATATGGAATCTTCAGTCAGTAGTTTCTTCCACTTAATGAGATACCCTGAAATTAATTGATTTTGTAGCTGTTGAATTCTTGTTTCTATGACCTCTTCAGGCTCCAATATTATTTTTCCTTCTTCATCATGTTTTAGTAATACTGTTTGAACTGGCATCTTGTCAACAATAAATTTATTTAAGCATGAAACATAGAAAAATGGGTGTGTTATAGACATATTTGGGCACTTCAACCCCAATCTTATATGTCGATAAACTAGGGCTCTTTAACCCCTAAAAGGGTTGTTTCATACCCTAAAGGATCATGGTCAACTGATTACACATTCCCCAAAAGTTCCACCTAAAACACCATCCAGAACTGGCCAAAACAGGACCATACTTATTGCTCCACTGTCAGGGTGCGATGCATACTGACTTTTACACTAGCCAGGTGCGATGCATACTAAAGAGGCCTTCTATAGGGTGCGATGATCGAGAATGGACAAATGTCCGAGACAATATTCTAAGTGGATGCTCATGGAATCTTCTAGAAACTTCTCCTATGACATTTATCTCTCTAAATTCGCCCAAGGATGAGTAAGAGATCCAAGAAATATTCAAGTGGAACCAAAAACAACAAGTGGAATGACACTAATCAAAAACCAAGAAATGACTCACACCCTTACACACATCTATAAATGGATCCCTCATTTGAGAGATCTAGAGGCTGGAATTTTATAATTTGCAAGGAAGTGCTGATAGTTTGTATATGAGAAAGAGCATTGTATTGATGGTGTGATCTTGCTTTTCATGAGCTGAAGAGGGCTTTGATGCTGGGAGGTTGATGTTGGATCAGACAGTTGGGTTGTAATTATCCCTTCTATTTAATAAAGTTCTTTGAGTTTTCTTCCATACAACTGTGCAATTATGAATGTTATTATTTGTGAATGCCATTGTATGTTCATTGTACTTCTGATTCTACAATGCTTATGATATAATAGATCAAGATGCTTTGACGGTGTTTTGCTACTATGTTTCTACACGTATTCTCTAAGCAAGATAAGTAGGAGAGGAGTTGCAAGCGCTGTTAAGGGGGAGAGAGATCAAGCAAGGAGTCAAGTGAAAGGTCCAGGTTGGTTCCTTTGCCTCTCTCTTATCTATCATACATAAAGGAAATCACAAATTTCTTTAAACTATTTGTTTCTAGGGTAGCTGCCAATCGTATAGGTCTAGTCAATCGAAAAGACACTAGTCTTCCCAGAAACAAAATGGCGACTCGACTGGGCATCTAATAGATGTTTGTTTTTTGTTGTTGTTTGTTTTATAAACTATATATGGAGCCTGAAGTTAGCCAGAGAGCCTTCGAATTGCTCTTGATCTATAATTTCATAGTAGATGAATGCTACTTTAGTCAATCTCATGTTTAGTTTCTGAATTAAACATTTGACTTACAAGCATTCTAGATGTGGTTTTGGTAGCTTAGTAACCCCTCAAGATCATTCCTCTATATTTTTCTCTTTACTGTCCATCATAGCTCAGCTTAACGCACTGAAATTAGCTACAAATGTGAGTCAAAACCCATCTCAGTTGCACTCCCTGGCCCATCGCACTGTCTGTCACTGTGAACCAGTATGCATTACACCTCTTGATCCTGAAAAGTGCGATGCATCCCTATTTCTGTGAAGCACAGGTGCGATGAGTGACTGAGCCTATTTCCTTTCTTGAAATTTGGGGTTTTGGTCGTTGTTTTTCATCTTTGTTTAGTTGTTTTTTGCTGCTTATGAACAATACCCCGTTACTGAAGCCTATTTGCATTACATAGAGTAGCCTCCATTGACTAGGATTAGTAAATGTTTTTATGTATTTTTCCATCATTTACAATCCTTTCTCGAAAAGTTTCTTAAATCAATCTGTCATTTTGGTACAAAAATTATCTCAACTATCGTTTTGTGTCAAAAAGAGTAGTGTCATGAAATCTTCCTTCCCTAGATAGTCTATAGAAATTTTTGTCATATACTTGATTTGATTTGTTAATATTTGAAGTGTCAAAAGAATTTTCTATTGGAAATTGAAAAGTGCCGTTTAGTCTTCTTTTCTATTTTGAAAAGTAAATTGTCGAAGTGTCGCCTTGAGTAAAATATTTCAGATATTTTCTATACTTAGTTTTCCTTTTTGGCATTTTTCACATGAAGGGGAACGAAAAACAAATACATGCATTTGCATTTGCATTTAGACTGTGTGTGAAAAATGATTTAGGAAAAGTGCATTTAGTGTGTGCTCTTTTCTCTTTATTTGAAAGAATCGTAATCTTCTTTCCTTAGTAGCTAGGATTTTCATTGCTCAAAATAAACAATGATTGTTTATCATTTTAGATTGAATTTTAGGAATACTAAATCTACATCTTGCAGTGAACCATTGAAAGGCAAACTTCTAAACAAGATCAACTCTAAAATAAATTTCAATGAACTTAACAACGCTTTGAAACCTAATGCAACATATCTAGAGGTCTAGGCTAGAGACATGTTCTGGCGTCATAAAAGCTAGTAACTATCATTTTCATCGAAGATTGGGTGATTCCTCCTCTTTGATATGACAAGTGCTTGCACAGACTTATGCTCCCCGTACCATAGAGTATATATTGGGAGACCATTATAAGCTTATATACTTTATCCATAGGAAGCTATATCTACCACCCTATCGATCACAATGCACTGAACACAGCATTCGGGAAGACTGACTATCGTACATAATTCCTCGGTAATTTCTCTTTAATTTATCACCAAAGTGTATATTGCAGTTTTGTGATTGGTTTGGTAATCCCTCTATCTAGATTTCCAAAGTAGTCACTTTCATTCCTTTTTTACTCTTTAAAAGAAAAGGTTCATCTAAGCACTTGTCACTTCAGGCTTATTAAAAATCGAAGGGGACTAGAGTCATCTTTAGCTTTTTCTCGACTCTTAAAAATTGAAAAAGCAAAGTTGTGTCAAAGCATCATTAAAATTTATTTAATTTAGAATAACATCCCTATTCCTTCATTGATCTTAGGTTTAGATATATGGAGACAAATCCAGGATCCACCAATCAAGGAATCCCTTTCGAAGGGAATCCTAGTCCATTTTCTTCATGGGGAAATATTGGTGCTCCATTTATGGCCACATTGTCCCTTCCAGGAATTACAATTGGCCTGCTAGTATGGCTATTCTCAACCTCTGTAGTTCAAAATACCATGATTCCTCAACAATCGAATCAGCATCTAGTTGATACTGAAATCGACCCTTAACCTTCTTCTTCGTTTGTTTCTCCCTCCCCTTCTTCCTCTTCACTTGGTGAAAATATTGATTCTAGTAACCAAGTGGCTGAGAAGAAGAAGAAAGAGAAGGAGAAGAAGAAGAAGAATCTGATTCAAGAAGGGGGGCAACCATGAATCATCTGGTGAAAATCCACACACTAAACTTTCCAAACCCAGATCTCCATGCATAATCTGTAAAGGAGACCATTTTCATCAAGAATGTCTGTGCATTCCTCGGATCTTGAGAGAATGGTCCCCCCATTCGCACCAACAGGTGTCATCAACCTCTGGTGATCATGTTAACAGAACACCATTAACTAGTAATAGTGAAGTTCATGGACAGAAAGGAAAGGTAAAAATTCCATGTAGGTTATGTGAAGGGGACCATACCTTTCCCCATTGTCCTTTTTTGGATGAAGCCAAAAGATTCTTGCATAGCCATCCTGCTTCACCACAGTGACTTCCATCTGGATATAGGAAACTCTCCCCAAGTCCTTTACTAGTTGAAAATCAGACTGACATAACTCAACCGTCGGTTGAAACACTTGTCATTGAAAGTGAATCTTCTGAGTCCATACCGGACCAAAGTCAACAGGCCGAGATGGAAGTCAACCCAGTTTTACCTTCAGAAGATCATACCCATCCTCAAGAGAGTGAGAATGATACCACTCAAATTCTCTTTGTTACTTCAGAGTTTGATGAACTTGGCAGCAATCCACCCATTCCTTCACAACAAGAAGGGAATCCCCCAGTTCCCGTTACTCAAGGGGTTATTTCTCCTGTTTATTTGGTACCCCCTCCAAGCATTCTAGTCACTTTCTTTTATTGGAATCGACTAGCAAGATCTTTCCTTCCTTCTTATGTACCATTTCGGATCATAGTACAAGTTTACAAAATGATCGTGTTTGGCACTATCATAGATGAGGGTGCGTTAGTGAGTATCCTTTCCTCAATTGCTTGGAAAACATTTGGTTTGCCAATGCTTATGCCTGTTACACCGAATTTTTCAGGCTTTAGCAAAGGAACCTATCGACCATTAGGGATCCTTCCTAAGTTACCGATAACTTTGGGAATGAAAATCCTTCACCTGAACATGATGGTAGTCCTAGGGCTGTTATATTACAATCTACTCCTTGGACGTGACTATGTTTACAACATGGAAGCTATTGTTTCAACACTCTTTTGAGTGATGTGTTTCCCACATGAAGGCAAAAATGTCACTGTTGACCAGCTTTCATTTCCCAGTTCAAACCCAGCCTCAATTCAAACATCATCCCTAAATGGTCCTTTTGTGTCGGGAATGTCTCTTCAACCTTCATTCAATCCACCTAATTACCATGAGTAGTCTGGTGAATGTAACAAAGCTTAGTGGGCATGCACCCTTGCCTATTTGGTAGACGAACCTAGCTGAAGAGATAGGTTTCCCTGTAGGTTATGTGATTGTTCTGAAACACCATTCACCTTTGTCTTGCTGCGGATGAAGCCAAGGAAGTTTTTTGTCTACTCTGTAGACGAAACCATCCTACCATATGAATTTCCTTGTAAGTTAAGTGACTAGTCTGGCACACCATTCATCTTTGTCAATTGGCAGACAAAGCCAAGGAAGTGTTTTGTTAGTGCTGCAGACGAAAAAATCCTGCTTAACCATAGTGATTTCCACATGGTTACTGGAGACTCTCCTTCTCATCATGATGGGTGCATGCAAACCCTTTTTCAATTTTCATTTTTTGGCTTTTTAGCTTTTTAGGATTTTAGCTTTTTAGCTTAGGTTAGGTGATTGGTTTGACACACCATTCACCTTTGTCTGCACTGTGGATGAAGCAAAGGAAGTGTTTTGTCTGTTCCGTAGATGAAACCATCCTACCTAACCTTAGTAGCTCCTTAGTTTTTTTAGTTTCTCTAGCTTTTTAGTTTTGTCTTTTCTAGTTTTTGGTTTTTGTCATTTCTAGCTTGCATAAAAAGAAAAACTAAAAATATTAGCATATGTTGTCGCATGGTTCAAGCTCATTTAAAAATAAACCTACCACTGAGCATATGTTATCTCACGGTTCAAGCTCATTAAAAAATAAACCTACCTTTAAGCATATGCTATCACATAGTTCAAGATCGTTAAAAAATAAACCTACCACCTGAGCATAGTTCCCCATTGTTCATGCTCATTAAAAAATGAACCCATCTTCAGTAAATAACCTTTGTGATTGCCATGCTATCAGCTTTTTGAGCCTTGGTTGTGTTCCCGCCATCACCTCCATTCATTTAGGCCGATCATACACTTCCACTTGATTGTTTACCCCTTTTTGATGAATAGCTACGATGAGTGCTCCTGTTAGCCAACCTCTTCACATCACCATGTTTTGAGAAGTTCCAAGCTTACAGGGAACTAGTTGCTACCCTAAACACCACTCATTCCTCAAAAAATGAGTCTCCCTTAAACTCTTTTTAGACTCATTGAAAATGAAAATATTGTCGAGCTATTGGCCTTTCCGGCTCGTTAAAGTAATGGGAAGTGTCATTTCTCTTGTATATTTTAATATTTTTCGGACCTAATGGATTATCTCACGAAGAATTTTGAACGCTTGTCTTTTTGGGTCGCTAAAGTGATCAAAAAGTCATCCATTTTGTATTATTTTATCCTTTTTCGGACTTAAGGGATTATGCTTGTTACACAAAAATATCGTCACCTTGATTATTTGCAGTCGGTATGGGTCTATCACCACCTATGCCAATTTCCTAAGCAAGTCTCAAACCTGAGCTCTTCAGAACAAGCCTTAGAAATGAGAGAAAGACATCGAAAAAACAATGTAACTCTGGTTCCACACTTTCTCTCACTTTTGCCTCTGGGCCCGCACCTTTTGTTCCAGATATCTGTGTACTTATACGCTCTGTATGTAAAGGGGAGGGTGGATACCCCTGTGAAAGTCAAAAGGCGCAATTTCTATCTTAAAAAACTCACTTTGGGTTAATTCTAGAGTTTTCTAGAAGGATTTGTTACGTGGATTGTTCGCTCCAAGTGGTTCATGCATCCCATAAGAGGAGGAACTAATCCCTTGTTAGGAGGAGCTATCCCTTTGAAGGAGGACTCTATCCCTTTGAAGGAGGAGCTGGTAACTGATCTCCATTGCACTATAAATGGAGGCATTGGGTCAGTGGCCAGAGAGGTTAGAAGCTGAACTTTTGAGGGTAAATGCTAGTGAAATCAAGACTTCCTATTTGAGCTTAAGAGGAGAGATCACATACCTTTTTGGCCTCATTGGGAAGTGAGTGAAGCTTGTCAAAGTAGAGGAGACTTCTTGTTGGACCCTGGGAGGAGCTTGTGCAGCGTCAAGGCAAAGGTTGTAAG
>APFE031235454.1:43316-67334 GCA_000404065.3 Pinus taeda | reverse complement strand
ACATCACATACACATCTATCTTATTACATTAATAAGTTCTTTCTAATTAAGATATAAGAAATATTTGTAATTCCTTCAGTATTTAGTATGGATTTGATATGTAACATTTACAAATATATTAATAACAAAATTAATTTCATATAGAGAAAGATTATATCCTATGGAAATGGAACATCTATTAACATTTTAAGATGGAAAATATGAATCATAAAATAGCATAAATCCATCTTAACTATATATCTATTTACTAAAAACTTAAAAGAACTAAATCTTTGGAGTTAGAGAATTTTTTTCAAATTGTACACTAAAAACAGTTAAATCTCGAAAATTTTAATCTCTTTAAACACTTATACATTTATACTAATTTATTTAAATATATTTAATTTATAATAATATAATAAATATAATAATTAAAGCTTTATTAAAATAATAATTTAACCAATCGACCAAGAGTTGTCGCAATTCTTTTCAGTGAAGTATCAAACTATTAGAATCAATATTTTTAAAGTTAAATGGTATTTTCAGAAAAGTATTATATGTTTTAGGTGTTAATAAATAATTATATATATTTTATTAATAATTAAATAAAAAATAAAATATAACATAATTAAAATTAATAATTCAGATATATATTTTAATTCATATATATATAAAAAATAATTCAACCGAAAGGAATTTCTCTACTTTCTCATTGTAAATTGTTCTCAAAGCACTTTTACTTTGAAGTTTCATACATTACGGCAATTTCTCTACTTCTACGTCGTATGCTTCTCATTACACTTGTTATTCAAGTATTGTAGTTTTCTTTATTACTTTATAATGAATAATTTGATATTATTATTATTTTTAATTAAAGAGAAGATTATATTTAATTATATAAAAATGAAAAGCTGTCTGTTATACACTTCATCTGAATAATTAAAGTTCCTTTATTTATATTATAAGAGATAAATTTGATATTAACCTATTATTTTTAATTGAGAAGATTTATATTAACTTAAAAAAATGTTATAATTTACATTTTAGTTTATTTCAAATTCTATATACAAAATTGATATAAATTACTATATATGCTAATTTGTGGCGTAATTTAATTCTATTTAAAAATAAAATTGTTTATTAATTGATGATTGTTTTATTTGGAATTACTATGTAAATTATGAGATTTAAAGTTTAAATTTTTTTTAGGTCAAAAAAACAAAATTAACATTTTTGAGTAACACAGATTCTACCAAAATCTTTAGTATACTAGGAATATTATAAATATAATTGTTGAGCAAAATGCATATTAATTGACCATTTTTCCATTATCTTTTTATTTTTATCTAAAACTTACTATGGATTCACAAGTTCAACGTTATCTACTAGTTGATGCCTCCTATGGTCCTCAACAGTTGTAATTTACATAGTTCTCTTGGTTCAACACTGTATATTGGTTTCCCTAGCTTATATTGATAATCATATTTAAAAGCATCTTACTTTTCAACTCCAAGATAGATATTTTCCTCTACTAAATAAGAGTGTTTTTTTATTGTTATAACCTAAATACTACTTGTTATTCATTTTGATGGATTTAGGTTGTAGCCAAAAATATTATTGCTTAGCTTCCCTGAATGGGCTCTTTATGATTTTGTAATGCCCTCATTATCTCGTTCAATTCCTTGTGGTCCATGATAATTCGGTGACACTAAGGGCCATTAACCCCTTGAAAAAGAATGAATTTCTACTAGATGTTATGTAGAACCCTTTTTTCCACAAAAGAAATCAAAGAGAGATCCAATACTCCAAATTGGAATGACTTGGACAAGTTGGAAGCATTCAAAGTAGAAATTATTGGACAATTGTCAATGTCTAGATGGTTGGTGACACTCACTATGTTGGCGTTGATGTCAACTGGACTAGCACTAAGGATAGAGGCAAAACTTGTTGGCATTGACGAGCATGTTGCTTAGGAGAGTCCCATGTTTTTTGCAGTATTCTGGAGAGAATCATCACAGTAGACCACTTACTGGAGAAGACATAAAAAGATGACTATGACGTTAGGGGAGTCTGAGACTTTGGAGATATTTTTTCCCATGTGTTTAGTTCAGATGTTCTTGGTTATGGAATAGTCATATAGTGCTATAGAACATATTTCCAATGGTATATTGGACTCTAGAAAAGGCCTTCTGGATCAGGAGTTATAGTTATTTGAAGTTCGTAGATAGAAAAGCTCATTCAATCAAGACTTTGGCATATTTTGAACTAAGGTCGAATCTTAGGTGGTTGGGCCACATAGTAAATTCATCATGAGAACAAATCCCCAACAACTACCCAACGCCCTGCCTCCCACCCTTGACCTATGTGGGACTAGCTCAAAGTCGGTAATCGATCAAGCATGGAGTTGGGTCTAGTCGAATGAGTCAGAGGTCATGCAGGGAAGATGATGTCAATGTGATGTAGCAGTACAGAGGACACCTAGCATGAAATTTTGACATTTTTGGATGGTATAATGGACCAAATTTAGATGACATATGTCACCATACAGAAGGAGCCACATGGCTCGAATGATATCAACATGCCATAAACAGATGATGTGGCAGAACCTCAAAGTTTGCACCAAGGTTTGTTTTGTAAAGTTTTTCTTATGTATTCAGTTATCGACATTCAAAGAATAAAATGAGCCGAAAACAATGGAAATGGTCCCTAGTCAGGTCTACAGGCAAACTGGGGATCAAGACTAATACAAATGCACAAGTAAGCAGACCAAGCTGACTCATGACCTCCTGACTAACATTAAAAGGCATGCTCAGGAATTTGTTTCACATAGTCTTCCTATGTTATTAGTGACTTCATTAAATGTGGCAGAGGATTAGAGCTAGTGCCAATATTAATGACGATTACAGGGAACATAAAGAAGGTAGCGAGGACCTTGACTTGTAGGGAAAATTTAAAGGGTTTGTCTCAAACGAAAAGTATCTTTCCCCGATCTTTTCTTGCACGCCATGAAGAAGTAAATAAAAATATGGTTGGGTGTAGAGCTTGACTAGAAACAAAAAAAAATACATGATTGAGGTACAAGTTGTTCATTGGGATAAGTTTGTAAGCATAGAACACCTCTCTGGAGTGCACCATTTTACTAAGAATTAATTCTCAACATAGGGAATCACTCAGAAGTTCATCATTAAGTCAACTATCGTGGCTGAGAACACAAGTTATAATCGAATGGGGATCCTTGTTGAAGTGTGCAAGAAACCTGATTGAGAAACAATAGATCATACCATGTTTTAGCACATTATCAGGTACAAATAAAATAGAGACATGAGTCACAGTGAAGGAGAGGAGCAAAATAGGGGAGAGAAATTATGGAATGGTGGGGGAATGCAGAATAGTTGCAAGTTAGAGTGTGCATTGTTGTTGGTGTGTGATTGAGATAAGCATCACTAAGAGATGGTGTATTACAGGGTTGAGATCTAGGTTGGTTGGGCAGTAGAGAGCACAGTTTGAAGGAGAATGGGGGAGCTAAAAGAAAGGAATTAGTACTGGAGAGAAACATATTTGTATTTCTATGTATATGCTCTATTTTTAGTTTGAAAATTATATGAAAAGTAGAACAGAGGCTAGAGCAGGTAGTTTCCTACATTCATAAGAGGTTGGTGTCTCTTGAAAAGTAGTGGCTTGCTACCTTAAGGGGTTTGGGGCCTCCAGTGAGTGGGTTCTCACAAACAAATTTATGTAATTAAGTAGGTGCTTAATTTACATCATAACAACAAAAAAATTGGTGGTTTTCTCCCTTTGGGTTTCCACGTAAAAATACCTATGTCAACATGCATATGTTTCGGATGTGATGGATTGTATGTACATGTGAATGCCTTATCTTATTGTTCATTTTCATTGTGTATGAATTATCTCACAAGTAACTGAAAATAGTGAAAATAATTAAAATATTTAGAGTTGAAGTTTTAAGAACCTCACTATTACAAATTCACCCCCCAGTAATTCCTTATTCCAACAATTAGTATCAAATCCAAGTTCCTTTAGGAACAAATTAATCACTTGAATCTAGATCCATAAGGAATTATGTATAGACAAGAGAGTCATGATGCTTACTCAAGCATGATACCAGTCTTCGATGGGACAAACTATGTCTTTAGGAAAGTTATGATGGAAGCCTATCTTATGTCTCTCGGAGTAGAGGTATGGAGCTTAGTATTAGCAGACCATGTTGTCCTTGATGTCCCTCCCACATATGCATATGCTAAGAAGGTGTATGGAAACAATTCTAAATCCAAGAACTCTATTCTCTTTGGCCTTAGTTAATATGAACTTCTTAAAGCTATGCATGGTAAGGCCGCTAAGGAAGTTTAAGTCAAGCTTAATCAATGTCATGAAGGAGATGAGAAATTCAAGCAAGCCAAACTTCAAACCTTCTGAATGAGATTTGAAAGCTTAAGAATTAGTGAAGAAAAAAAACATAGTAGAGTACTTCCTTAGAGTTGATGAAGTAATCAATAGGATTAAATTGCTTGGTGAAGCTATAAAAGAATATATTATTGTACAAAAGGTTTTAAGATCTCTAGCTATGATATTTAATGCCAAAATCTCTTCCATTTAAGATATGTCTGATCCAAAGAGTCTCATAATGGACCAGTTGATAGGTACTCTCACAACTTATGACATAAGAGTAGGAAAATAGAAGTCTAAACTAAAGGAGTCAACATTCAAGGTGTCCCAGAAGGCTAAGTAGCACCAATATCATCAAGATTACTCCAGTTGCGAGTCTAATCAGGAGTTGTCTCACTTTTCCATGAAACTGAAGTGTGGCTTAAGATGGTAGAAAGGCAAGTTTCCCTTCAAATGCTTCAATTGTGGAAGAGTTAGGAATTTCTAATCCAAATGCCCTTATAAATAAAAGACAAAAAAGGAAGACCATAAATTTAGAGGTAAGACTCAAAAGCACCAAAAGAAGAGCCTCTCTATGAAAAAGGAGCTCTACTATAAATAGGATAGCTCAGCTCCAGAAGCAAATAGTAAAAATTCCTTAGAGAACTAGTTAAATGATTTTTTACTGATGGAATTTGGAGCATACTCTAAGAAATAAGGCATTACCGAAACTGAAGAAGGAGTTGTGGACATTGAAGGAGAACTCATCAGTTCTCTTGATAAGTTAAATAAGGTCAAAAGAAAAAATAGGCAACTAGAATAGCGACTACATCATGTTTAAGAAGGCATGTATAACTTAGACAATGAGGAATTTGTCTATAAAAAATAAAAACATGAAGAAGCCATCAATAGTAAATACAAATTAACTCTTCAACTAGAAGAGAAAAAAAACATGTGAGAAACTAAAATAAGAGAACAAGCATCTAAAGGAGGAGTTTTTCAAGGTAAAGAAGGAGATGATCTCAGATGCATGCAAAGAAAAAATTATGTCCCTAAAAGTCAAACTAAAAGAAGATAAATGAAAAGTATATGTTCTTAATTATTTAATCCATGAATGGGAAGAAAATCGTCAGAGTCTAGAGGCATAAGTTGTCTCTCTGAGGATAGATCTTGAGAGACTAGAGACAACGAAATGTGTAAATGAGAACTTTTCATAATGGACAAGAAAGATACATCATATTTTGAACAACCAAAGGTATCCAAAAATTAAAACAAGTCTGGGATATTCTAGGGAATGGGAATCTTCTATAAGAAAGATGGACGTCAAGTCCATAGGTTTCAAGGAACCCCTCAGCTATGAAAATATGATTTAAGGGAGAATAAAAAAAATATAGAACGGTAACAGGTAAGAAAGGATCCCATCATTGGAACGAGACTTCCAACTTCTCGAAAGAGTCATACCAATGGAAAATGAATCAATTAGCAAGACAACATAGGTACCTTCATGAATGAACTCATGAATGTTCCAACTACAAGTACTCTAATCTATTTTATGGCCAATGTCATAAATTGCATATATTGGGATATAATGCTATTTATTGTAGAAGAGTCAAAGTTGAAAGAGATGAAAATTTCAGATACAATAAGGTTGAACATTATAGATCTCAAAACTCCCCTTGCAGAAATAGAAATTTCTTCTCTCCCTAATGAATGATGTCGAATGCTTCAAATGAAATACTTTTGGGTAGAAGGTGAGTGAATGCAAAATAAAGTCTAAGGATCCACATAAATCCCAAAATAATTGGCAACCAGCCTCTCAAAAGGACAAGAAGAATTGGAAACTCAAGTCTGGAATGAACATGGTATATGGACTTGCTTTTTTAGCACATAATCAAGAGAACAAATGGTATGTAGATAATGGTTGTTCCAAGAATATAACTAGGGATAAGAGAAAATTCATGTCGCTAAAATAAAAGGATAGATGGAACATTGTCACTTTCAGAAACAATGTCCCAACAAGAATTAAGGGTAAGGGCATAGTTAGTCTCGATGAAAATACTAAACCCCGAAATGTGTTGTATGTAGAGGGTCTCAATCATAACTTGCTTAGTGTGAGCTAGAAGTGTGATAATGGCTATAATGTGACTTTTCGATCCAAGGGTTATGAGATTTGAAATGAAGGGAATGGAAAGTGAGTAGGAAAGGAATTCTGAACATACAATAATGTATATATGTTTGATGACTATAGAGTGAGTTGTTATTTGAACAAGATGAAACAAATATAGATGTGGCACAAGTAGCTTGGTCATATGAATTCTGATAGTTTGATAAAGGTCAACAAGATAGAATCTATAAGAGGATTTCCAAGTCTATCAAGGCTTGCTAATTAAATCTACAAATATTTTCAATTTGGTAAGAATACCAAGACTCATTTCTAGAAAAAGGAATTCGCTTCATCTGTACCACTGGAACTAATTCACAACAGATATCTATGGCCCAGAACAAAAATCCCAAGAGGAGAGAGATATTTTATGTTTTTTTTTATGATTTTATTAGAGCCACATGGATAATTCTCCTGAAAGACAATTCGAAGCATTTAAGAATTTCAAGGAATTTAAGGCTCGGGTAGAGAATGAGAATGAGAAAGATCTAAAGATCAAATTCTTAAATCAGATAGAGGAGGAGAATACACTTTAAGAGAGTTTTGGGAATTATGTAAAGAGCATGACATAAGGAGGCAGTATATTGTGGCCAGAAATCCACAACAAAATGGATTAGATGAGAGAAAGAATAGAAAAATCCAGGAGATGGGAAAAGCTATTATGGGTCTAGCAGATGTACCTCACACTTTTTGGGACAAAAAACACAAGAAACAGTGTATCTATCAAACATAACACAACTTAGGCCTAAAAGTGATAAAACTCCCTACAAGTTATGGAAGGGAAGACTTGCATCAGTGAAACAACACAAGGTGTTTGGCAACAAATTATTTATCAAAAGAAATGATAAAAATCCTAGGAAGTTTGATTGATGAACTGATGATGGTATATTTATTAGTTATGCTAATCATATGAAAGGATACAGATGCTACAATAAAAAGACAAAGAGAGTTGAGGATTGCATTGATATAGTAGTAGATGAAATAATACCACAATGTGAGTCCACCAAAGGAAACATGAACTCATATGGTAAATAAATTTCAACCATCACATCCTTAGAACATGAAGAAATAGAGTCAAATAATGAAGACAGAGAAATGAGCACAACTGCAATGCCCAAAAAATTGTCCAGGTATGTACAAAAACAACATCCTGAGAGTCAAATTTTGGAGATCAAAGACTTGGTGTTCATACAAAGAGGAAATTTGTTGGCAGGCCAAGTTGTGTAAACATTTCTTTGTTATCTCGAGTTGAGCCTAAGAATCTCAGCTAGGAAAGTGAGGATAAGCCCTAGGTGAGAGCTATGAATGAAGAGCTAGATCAAATTGAGAAGAAAGACACTTGGGATATTGTTCGAAGACCCAAACAGAAAAATGTCATAGGAACAAAATAGTTCTACAAAAATAAGCTAAATGAGCAAGGTCAAGTAATAAAGAACAAGGGATAACTAGTATGAAAAGGGTATGCCCAAATAGAGGTAGTGTACTAGAGACTATGGATTGTGGTATGCTAGAAGAAAAGAGTTTAAATTGAAGGCCTATACTGATGTCGATTGGGAAGGCAATATTGATGACCAGAAGAGCACCTTTGGTGCAACATTATTTTTTGGAAATTGCTTAATGTCTTGGGTCAGCAAGAAATTAGACTCCATTTCTTTATCAACTACAAAAGCAGAGTATATTGAAGCTGCTACTTGTTACTCAAAAATTCTCTAGATGAGGAAGACCTTGAAGGACATTAAACTAGAGTTCACTAATCCAATTCCAATCATGTGTGACGTCACAAGTGCAATCAACTTCTCTAAAAATCCTTTCATGCACTCAAAGACCAAACACATTCCTATTAAGTTTCATTCCTTAAGAGAACAAGTTGCTGCTAATATTCTCCGACTTAAATATGTGGTCACTAAAGAAAAACTAGCAGACATATTTACTAAGCCACTTGTAAGGGAACCCTTTATGTATCTCTAACAAATGATAGGAGTTATGACTCTTCCTCCCAAATGAATCAATCACAATGAGTGTTGGCAGCTACACAACTTGAAGGATCAATTGAATAGTAGGTTGCAGTGGTTCAGGGGAAGATTTTAGGAGATTCCTTTTCCATTGATGACAAAGAGGGAGAATATAAATAGTGCAAAGGAGAAGATCAACGATTAAGAAATATATGCCTCATTTCAGGAGGAGCTTATTGTGTTTCCGTCAATTCCAAAGGGGTAGAATGTTGGATAGTTGGCAATGTCTATATGGTTGCTGGTGCTCACTATGTCGGTGTTGGTGTCAACTAGAATAGCACTAAGGACAGAGGCAAAATTTGTTTCCATTGATCAGCTTGATGTTCAAGGGGAGTCCCATGGTTGTTGAAGTATTTTATAGAGAATCATCACAGTCGTTGGCTTAATGGAGAAGTCATACAAATATTACTATGGTGGCTGGGAATTCTCGGACTTTGGAGGTATCCCCATGTTCTTAGTTTATATGCTCTTGATTATGGAATAGTCAGATAGTGGTCTGTAATATCTTTACAATGGTGTGTTGGACTCTATAAAAGGCCTTATGGATTAGGAATTATAGTCAATTGAAATTGGTAGATGTAAAAGCTCATTCGCTTAGTACTTGGCAAATTTTAAACTAAGGTTGGGACTTAGGTCAGTCGGGCCTTGTCGGAGGTGAGGCCGCATAAGAGAGTCAGTAGGAGAACAAAGCCCCGACCCAACACTAACCCCTGATGCGTGTGGCACCAACTCTAAGTTGATAGTCGGTAGTCAATCAAGAGAAGAGTTGGGTCCAGTCAAACCAGTCAAAGGTTGGGCAGGGCAGCAAAGTTTAGCAGGAAGAATGAATCCCCGACTCCCAACCCCCGACCTGTGTGAGACCTGGTACAAGCAACGTGACAGATGCCATCAACGTGATGTGGAAGCATGGAGGACACGTGGAAGGTAGTTTTGGCATTTTTGGATGGCATAGTGGATGAAATTTAGGTGGCACATGTCACCATACAGAAGGATCCATGTGGCTTGGATGATGTCATCATGCCATTAATTGATGATGTGGCAGAACCTCAAAGTTTGCACAAAGGGTTTGTTTTATGAAGTTTTTCTCATGTATTCAGTTCTTGGAATTGAATGAACAGAATGGTCCCAAAACAATGGAAAATGCCCGTATTAAGGTGTACATAAAATTTGGATGTCAAGTCTAATATAGGCGCACGAGCAGGATAATCGAGAAAAATTAGGACCTCTGAACCAACATTGAAAGGCATGCCCAGGAATTAGTTTCACATGGTCCTATTGTCTTATTGGTGACTTCATTAACTGTGGAAGAGGATCAGAGCTAGTGTCAATATTAATGGTGACTATAAAGAACATAGAAAAGGCAATGAGGAACTCATCTTTCAAGGAAAATTTAGTGGGCCTGACTCAAATGAAAACTAGCTTTCCCTGATCTTTTATTGGTCTCCATGAAGAATTAAATGAAAAAAGTGGTTGGGTGCATAAGAGATTGACTTGAAACAAAAAAAAAGCCATGCTTAAGGTACAAGTTTTTCACTTGGATCAGTTTGTAAGCATGGAGTGAATGATTTTACTAAGAATTAATTCTCAGTATAGGGAATTACTCAGAAGTTCATCCTCTGCACTAAATCAATTGTCATGACTAAGAAAACAAGTTACAACAAAATGGGGAGCCTTTCTGCAGGAAACTTGATTGAGCAACAATAAATTATACCATGTTGTAGCACACCATCAGGTATAAAAACAAGAAAGACATCATCGGTCATAGTGAAATAGAGAAATAAAATACTAGAGAACATTTATGCATTGGTGGGGGAATGCAAAATAGCTCGGAGTTATAGTTTGCATTCTTGTGGGTGTGTGACTAAGCTAAGCATCATTGAGAGATGATGTATTATAGGGTTGAGACCTGGGCTAGTTAAGAAGCAAAGAGCCTAGTTTGGAAGAAAAGAATTGGTACTGGAGCAGACCAAATTTGTATTTCTATGTATATGCATTTGCCTATGTTTTCAGTTTGAAAATCTTATGAAAAGGAGAATAGCGGTTAGAGTAGGTAGCTTCCTACATTCATAAGAGATTGGTGCCTCTTGGCAAGTAGTGGTTTTCTATATTAAGGGGGTTGGGGCTCCCAGTGAGTGGATGCTCACAGACAAATTGATGTATTAAGTAGGTGCTTAATTTACATCATAACAACAAACAGATTGTAGTTTTTCTCCCCTTGGGTTTCCACATAAAAATACCTATGTCAAGATGTGTATGTTGTTCATGTGATGGATTGTATGTACATGTGAATGCCTTATCTTTTTGTTCATTTGTATTGTGTAGGAATGCTCTCACAAGTAACTGAAAGTTGTGAAAATAATTAAAAGACTTAGACTTGAATTTTTAAGAACCTCACTATTACTGATCCACCCCCCCTCTTAATAATTCCTTATTCCAACAAAAAGTCCTCTATCCAAATTGAAATTAAGGGCACCAAGAAAACCTCAAAGAGAGAGATGTAATACTCTAGCCCAACAAGACCAAACAAGTTCGTAAACTTCAAAATAAATAATCCTCTATCTGAATAAAACCCAAGCACAAAATAAAAAAATGAAATGTCATTAGAACACAATACCTTCCATCCCTTAAATGCATAGAAAGTGGTAGAAATTTTGTTTGCAAAACTAATATGGTTTTTCCAACACAAAACTGTAGCCAAATTTAACTAAATTTAGTTCAAGAAATAGATTAGATTCCATAGTATAACAATGAAAATGATAGCATAGAATGCTTTGAAGGAGTTAAATACAACCAATAAAATTTCTTCTAATTTGAAAGATGACAAGGTATGGGGTTACACTAATTCTGAAAGAAATTAAATTGTTCTTGAATACTCCAAGCTAGTGAGATTTGGACAAATTCATAGAGTGCAAAAATAATAGAATAGCTTTGCACCCATATAGAAACCAAAAAAACTAATAAAACATAAAATGTTCATAATACATTACTATCTCTAAAACACATGGAAAATACTACATATTTTATTTGCTAAATCAAAATGACTTTCAGAAAAGCCTCACAAAATTAATATTAAATTACAAAAAAAACAAAATAACACTTAGTATATAATAATTCAACACTAAAAAAAATAAAAATAAAAACCTTTAAATATTAAAATTCAACAAGAAAACACTTATATTAAAAAAAAAAAAGAGAAAAGAGATTTAGTGATAATTGAATACATTAAACCCAACAAACCATTTATCACCATAAAAAGAAAAAAAAATAAGAAAGAGATTTAGTGATACTTGAATACATTAAACCGAACAAACCATTTACCATCGTAAAAAGTAATACCTTACCTGAATTGCTCACCAATCAATAAACTAGAATCTCCAAAACTGCAACTCATTCCAATTATCAATAAACTCACTACGATTAGAGAAAGAATGATACAAGATGACATAACCTTGCAAATTCATTTCTTTAGACTCTAATCTCTCCCCGTTACGGCCCACTATATAACCTAGTTGCCACTTGTGGAGGCATGTCATACCTTAAAAGCCCAACATGGCATTATGAAATGGGCAAATCATCTTCATCATTAATGACCTGACCTCCTCTTTAGTTGCCATCTCATGGAGCGTGTTACAGTTTAAAAACAACATGACTTTATTCCCATCCTAATAATTTAGGATTAATGACAACCTCTTTTAATAGAATGGCATGGTTAACCAATCTATTTACATTTGACTACTCTCATTTGACATTATAAAAACAAAAGATGATACTAAAATCAACTTTCCAACCCTTCTCAATAGTAAAATATTTATATTCTTAATTAATCTCAAGCCTTGTATAATATTTCAACCTGTGGTATATTACGAAAGAATCTGAGTTGCAATGGTCCCTGCAAAGCCTACAACCCCCAACGACTTGATTTGTTATAATTAAAGAAACTCGTTTGTTATGTATTACTAGCTTTTAGTGCCACTGGTACAGTGTTCAGTTGTGTATTTATGAATGTTCACGTGCTTGCGTTTATGCTCTATACTGTAGATCTGGCGGAGTAGAACGTCGGTATTGGTACCATGGGAAAAGCGTTGTCGATTGATTTAGAATTTTGTGCGGATTTCATACAATTTGTTGTTGGGGTTTGTTGTTTTTAACTTGGAGTGGTTGTTAGGTTTTTTTGGTAATACAAATGGATTTAGTATTATCAAAAAAAATATTTTTAAAATTTAAATTTTAGAAATTTAAAATTCAAGTTAGAAAAATTTAAAATTATAACTTGAATGTCCAAAAGTTTAAATCAAAATTTCCATTATTTTGAGAACCAAAATATTACTTTATCAAAATTTGGCCCACCTTAAATGAGGGATCCAACCTTGATTGGGTGGTCCAAGGTTGGACCTTGGGCCTTGAGGGGGTCTACTGATACGGGCCCCTCTTCACCCCACCTCCTTCCAAAATTTCCGACCAAAACATCACCTCCTTCATTTAAGTGGTGGGGCAATATCATATAAACAAGTTAAAATTTCGTTGGTTAGAATGCTCTATCAAGTACAAGCGTTCGGATTCAAGGTATCTTTCTATGTCGTCGGTTTGTGTCGTGACTCTAAACGTGGATGCCGATTATTTTTCAAGTTGAAGTCCAATATCAGTGACCGAATCGTGAAGAAATGGCGATGCAAGATCAGATGTGAAAGGGGAACGATCCCCGAGACCATGTAGTCATAACGCAAAGAATATGGCTGCTGCGTTTGCTTCTGCGACCAAATGTGCACCACACAAATGAAAAGCAGGAGAAATGGACTCAAGGGCTCTTGGAACTATGTCGCTAGGCAGGCGGGTAAGCACCCATACCACTCTTTGTGATTATTTTCATTTTCCTGATCACTTGCTTTATTCAATTCAGTACAACTCATGCAGGAGGTTACAATATCACGTGCGAATGATAGGGTTTTTATTTATTTTAGAATAGAGTTTTTAAAAATTTAACTTAAGATTTATGATTTTTTTTATTCAATAAATTTTTTTTCATTAATAAAAAAAAGTATATTCACTGAGAATTTCCATGTCTATAACAGTAAGTATTTTTTTACTATATTCTACTTTACTTCACTAACCGAAATAATGAAAATACATTCATTCAGATTTTCTATACATAGTTCTCAATTCTCATGGATTTTCCTATTTTTAAGGGTAAGTATCTTTTTACTATATTCTACCTCACTTCAGTGACAAAAAGATTGTAAATCACCTTCAATTCTACAAGATCATGTAAACCCAACAAAAGTTGATGGTACCAGCATACGAAGGAAGACCATAACATAATTTATCATAAAAGAAGATAAGGAAAATGTTCCCTATATGGAGTTGATAGATCCAACATTCATCAATGTGTCGTGTACATATGCAACGGAGTGAAACTTACGCGCCTCTGAGTCAATGCTCCTCTTTGAAAGAAGGTCTACTACCGGATTTTGTTCACTATATATGTGCGAGAAAGTAATGCTCTGAAAATTGTTTGTCATAATTCTAATGCACATCATCTTGTTGGATAGTATGTGGCGGCTGAATGGAGTGTAATCCTTGACCCACTCTAGGATGCTCTTAACATTTCCAAGTAGGAATATTTGTTCCATTCTTGACCATTTGGCGAATATGAAGACAACCAAGAGTGCTCTAATTTCAGCTCTATTGTTTGTCTCATGTCCTCCCTTCCACTAGAAGTGATAGTAGCACCTGGGCTCAAGTATAATGACAACACCATATCCACATCTTCTTTGTTGGAATGGACTGTCAAAAAATCCTCAGGGATATATCCCCTTTATGTCCTTAATTTTAACATTCCTCTCACCGTGGACAACCCTCTTGGGTCCATTCTCTCCAAATTATGAAATGGTTTTCAAGACCACCTTCCAAATAACTCGCCTTTTGTGGTCAAATATTCGAGGATTCTACTGCACCAAATGGACATATGGCATAAAAGGGTAATGTGTGATGCTCACTTTTGTTCTTGAACCATGTATGTTCTTAGAGAATGTTATGGTCCTGAATGTTCTAGATATAGTAAATCCATTACCCTTGTCTACACCTCCATGGAAAATGTACAACCTATAAATAGATGGTCAATCTCATTTTGATTATTGCACATGGGGCAAATGCCAAGACCTTCAAATCCCCTTCCTTGCAAATTATCCCACTTTAGCACTATATTGCGAATCACCAACCAACCAAAACAAAGGAGTTTTATTGGAATATCTCAACCCCAAGCAACTTTGGACCATGTTTTATACTCAAATTCTCTCTCAACCAAAAGGAGACTGTTGTAAATATCCTTGACTCTAGGTTGTCCTTTCTTTGTTGTGCCTTCCCACTTTAGCCTTCACTAATGAATATTATAGAATATTCATAGTAATATAGAAAAATCAAAGGTTGAAATTTATCATAATTATTTAAAGAGGTTGAGATTTATCATAACTATTTATCTTCAAAATAATACGTATTTTTTGGTGTTTTTAATTAAAAACAAATGGCATATAAACAAATTTCATATGAAGTGATTTATGGTTTTTTTTGGACATGTGATATTCATAAGCCATGGCTTTGCAATAAAGTTATTTACATATTAAGATTCTCCATTGCATGGTAAAGTGGTTATAATGTTTTGATGCTTATTATGGAGTGTTTCTCATTGACATTTACCAATCATCTAATTTTTATAGCTATGCTAGTACCAACCTAGATCCATCTTGACTAGAACCTTTTTTAATAGCTATGTTAGTACCAACCTAGATCCATCTTGACTAGAACCTGTCAAACCACTAGAGGATCAAATTTCTAAAGGTGCAAATCTTTCTCAAGTTTTGCACTCAAAAAATAGGTTTGCACATTGCTAGATTTGATTCCTCATGGTGCTTGCACATTGAGAGATTTGATCCTCTAGGTGCTTCATAAATCCTTAGTTAAGATGGATTGAGCCTAGCTTAATTTTATTTTTTTCTTTGTAAAAGCTAATTCTATTAAAAGGAAGGAGAAATAAATTTACAATGAGGTTGCAGCCTCAGCTGAGAACAACTAAGTTCCTTCTGGGAATCATAATTGCCCCATTTTTGGGGAAACCAGTTTAGACTTACAAAAAACCATGCTAAAGACCGGGAAAACAACGACAAAACCAGAATGAAGTCTTGAGATCACCATCTGAAACAGTTGACAAACAAGACAGAAATGTCTAACCAGAGAACTAGAAACAAAACCACAAACAACAGGACCTGACTGGTCAGTAGCAAAACTCTAAGATGGCACTTGGGAGGCCACATGGCATTACATTGGGAAGTCCTGGTCAGGAGCCTCCTCGACAACAGGACATGCATTCCCATACCAAATCTCACCTTCCTTCGCCACGTCACTGTCTGCTCTGCCAGCTAGAAGACCTGTCACCTGAGTGATGCTGCTTGAGCTACGAGCAATGGCCATCGGATTTGTAGCACCATGAGTGTTGCCACCTGGAATTTCTGTCGCTGGAGGAATGCCGCTTGAGCTGCCAGCAAAAGCCATCGAAGTTGTGGCTCCATGAGCACTACCACCTTGGTGCCGAGTGTCGCCTGTAGTATCACCTTCAACATTCTGACTGCCACACCTGGCTGCCCTGCCTTCATCCGTCAGAAGCTGCTCAGAGCCCAGATAAACTTCCATTTTGCGAATGTCCTGAGGTTGCTTTGCCGAGATACGCGCAGGAGCACTATGTTGGTCTTCCTCTTCAGAGAAGATGATAGTGACATTAGCTGTAATAATGGGCCGGTTCAGGTTGCTCTGGAACCTGAAATGATTCGAATGGAAGGTATAGTGAGGATAGTGATGGTTGGGCGGACTGGGAGGGAGACAGCTAGCCTAAGAAGGAGGTGGAGAAATAGGTGGTGGTGGCAGAGCTTCATTGTGTGTAGCCTGAGAGCGAGCACTACCTCCTCGATCACCTCCTCTGCAACTCCGCATGCCGTGACGAACCATCACGTTGCGGTGGATGAGAATCACAGGAGAATTGGGGGCCTGGAAGGAAAACAAAGTATGCGCAGAGGGCTCCTGGATAGGGTTCAAAGGGCAGTGCTTGGAATGGGAAAAATGGAAACCATTACCAAAGGCAAGACAGTAGAGAAGCCAACAACATTTTCCTATAACAGTTCTATTGCAGGGATTTCCTGCTTGGAGCGGGCAAATGCTGAAGGACAGAGGGCAAATAGATGGGTTGATGGGTGCCATGTTAATTTGAAATTCCTTCATTTCTCAACCAAAGTGAGCAATAAAGACTTTTTGCAGGCTGACCTGCTCTCGCCTAAAGTGAGTCTGTAGGTGCCATGACTGAGCCTGGGATGGTGCACTCGCCACCAGTTGGTTGGGCCAAGCGCCGCCAATCCATCTCCTCACCATTAATTTTCTGGAAATTCACCTGCATCCGGGTGTGCTTCGCCTTCTTGTTTCATTTCATTCTTCACAAGATTCTATTATTCCATTGATTGGTCTTCCGAGGCCAACATAGAGAGTGTACCTGTATGTATATCCATCCCACTTTCCACTCTGATATTAGCCAATAAATCAGCCACTTTATTTCCTTCCTGACGTATGTGCTTGAGAATCATTCCTCTATGAGAAGAGAGCTAGATTTCAATAAGTTCAAGCCTATTCACTATTCTCCAGCTGTTGCTGACTTTGCTTGAAGGCGTTCCTTGCATAATTTTGTTGACCATGTTTATGAGGATTTGAGAGTCACCTTCTATAATAAGCAGAAAATAACCATTTTTTTGAGCTAGAATGAGTCCCTGCCATAGTCCTTCAAGTTCGGCCGAATTATTTGTGTCCCATCCTTTTGAACCTAAGAAATTTAGAAGGGGAGCTCCCTTATGATCTCTAAAGAATCCTCAAAAACCTGCTTTGCCTGGATTTCCTTTCGAGGCTCCATCGAAGCTTAACTAGAACATATGAATGGGAGGAGGGAGCCACTTTTCAGTAGTCCTGCTCTTTACTGGAGTTTTCCCTTTGACTATCAATTCTTGATTCCACTGAAGGTTCCAGTTTGTCCATATATTTTGTTCCAGAGGGAGAGAAGGAAAGTCCTCCTCATGCCAAGTGTGGAGTAGTAAGGTTTCCTTGATATTTTCACAAAACATGTTCCATAGAGTTTCCAGGGACAAGGATTGATCCTTGAAGATTCTCCGATTTCTCTCCTTCCATATCGTCCACATGAGAAAGCCAGGAATGAGCTTCCATAAGAAATTTTAAATCTTGCTTTTGAATGGATTCTGATCCCAATTGCGAACAGTGGCTATGATGTCTCCTTGGACCCGTCCTTCCTTTTAGCATTGAAAGCTGACCTTTTCCCAGAGCTTGCGTGCCAGCTGACAAGAGTGCATAAGATGTTTAGTGGATTCCTCTTCTTGCTTGCAGTTGGGACATAGGAAGGGCCCGTGATAGTTCCTTTTCTTAAGATTGTCCCACGTGAGGATTTTGTTTTGACATAAAAGCCATAAAAAGGTTGAGACTTTTGGCCATATAGTTGGGTCCCAAACTTTGTTCCAGAGAGGATCTTTGACAATATGTTCTTTGATAATGATGTTATAAGCCTCCTGAGTAGTGAAAGTGCCTTTTTCTTCATAGCCCCATCTAAGAATATCCCTTTCATCTGAGTGTTGTATTTTCCTCTTCATTAATTCTGTATCTAGAATCTATTGAGCTTGTTCCGTTCCATGTCTTAAGATGTGATCCGCACTAAGCCATTGCCTATTTCCCTATGTTGTAGAGTGGTTCCAGAAGAGCTTGAATTTGTTATAAGTGTGCACATCCTGCTCCAGAAATTGAAGAGGTAAGATTAGGTCCTTCAACTTGGGCTACTGCTGCCACGAATCTTCCCAGAACGGAGCTGTATTACCATCCTTAATCTCCCAAAAACTATGTTGTTGAATTAGCATTCTATGTTGCTTGGCCACATTCCAGATTAGAGAGCCCGGGCTAACTTCTGAAATTCGTATTAGTTCTTCTGTAGGGTGATTACTGGCATATTTTGCCATCCAGAGGGTTGCCCAAGGGGTAAATGGCGCAATGAGCCATTTCCACCAGATGTGAGCGCCCATGACCTCATTGTTGTGATATGTATCTCGCAATCCAGTTCCACCTGCATATTTTGGACGGCACACTGTGTCCCATTTGACCAGAGCCCATTTGCGGAGTTGACCTGAATTTATCCACAGGAAAGATCGTTGGATAAGTTTGATTTCTTTGAGAACCCATTTGGGAGCAGCCAGGATTGAGAAGAGGTACATCGGAATTGATTGGGGGACAGCTTTAATTAAGACAAGACGACTTGCCATATTGAGGGTCCTGTGATTCCAAGAGGCAAGGCGAGCCTCCAACTTTTCTAAAACAATCCTCCAAGATGAGTGCTTCAAGGCCAAGTAAGTCATGGGTGCTCCTAGATATTTGGAAGGGAGGACAGCAATGGAGAATCCAAGAATGCGACCTATGGAAGCTTGGGTAATAGCAGGTGTATGAAAGAAGAAAAATTGGGATTTGGCTTTATTTATTCTTGCACCAGAGGCTTCTGAAAAATCCATCAGTAATGATTTGAATTGACGAGCTTCCTGAATTGAAGGATGACCAAAAAGCATGTTGTCATCCACAAACTGCTGGTGGGTGAAAGCAGGGGTGTTATGAAAGGACAATCCTCTTAGTTGCTGGGATTGTTGGGCTTTTTTAATGCTGCGGCCAAGACCTTCTGCCATAATAACGAAGAGGAAGGGGGAGAGAGGGTCTCCCTATCAACTTCCTCGAGAGGGATGAAAAGGGGAGGATGGAATACCATTGATCAGAACAGAGAAGAATGAGGAAGAAATTAGACTCATGACCCATCTTACCCAGGGATGTGAAACCAAAAGCAATTAGAGTTTTTTGAACATATAGCCAGCTTAAGCTATCAAATGCTTTTGAAAGACCTATTTTAATGAGCATGCTTGACTTTTTGGTATTCGTTAGGGAGTGGATGATTTCATGAGTAAGGATGATGTCATCCGTAATCTACCTGCCTTCCACATATCTAGATTGCTCAGGTGAGATGACAAGTGGGAGGAATGATTTGAGTCTAGAAGCGATGATTTTGGAGACAATCTTGTAGTTTACATTGCACAGGGCAATGGGCTGATATTTGTTAGGGGTGTTGGGTTGATCTTCCTTGGGAATAAGGGCAATGAATGTGGCATTCATGGTTGGAAGCATCCATCTCAAAGTTCTTGATTCCTCAACTACCTGCCAGACTTCCAATTTTATTAGCTCCAAGAAATTGTGGAAAAAATTTGAAGTGAAACCGTTAGGACCAGGCGCCTTCCCCTCTTTCAGTTGACGAACTGCAGTTTCCACCTCCTGTAAGTCGACCAGCCTGAGAAGGAGTTGGTTATGCTCTTCTCTAATAACCTTTGGAATATTCCTAATAATTTTTTTCTATGGCTTGCGATCTGTCAACCTGTGGCTCTTGATGAGCCTGCTTGAAATAATTTAGAAGTTCGCACTCGATGTCTTCATGTATTTCCACCTTTACCCCCTGCTCATTTTGAATATGAGTGATGTTGTTATTCATTCTTCACTGGATCGTAGTCCAGTGAAAAAAATTGTGTTTTTTTCTCCTTCTTCAAGGCATCTTATTCTCGATTTTTGCCTCCAGAGCGTTTCCTCCTGATTTTCCCTCTTTGAAATCTGAGACTCAAGATACTTTTCCTATTCTAACAGGTCATCTGATCTGCCTTCTGTAATGATCTGTTGCTGCAGTTGTTTCATTTCTTGATTGAGGGCACTTTGAGCTCGGAAAATGTTGCCAAAAGAAGAATGGTTCCATTGTTTGATCTTGATTTTGAGGTGTTTAAGTTTCGGCTGAAATTGGAACATTTTTGTGCCATTTGGAGGAGAAATGTTATTCCATTCTGAGTTTATTAGGTTGTTGAAATCTAGATGTGACATCCAAAAAGCCTTAAAGCGAAATGGCCTTCGGGTGGTATTGCCAAGATGAGACCATTGGAGAGAGATTGGCCAATGATCTGACCCTAAGATCAGCAAAATTGAAGCTGAGAGGTCTCCTTCGAGATGGATTGTGTTGTCTGAGAGTAAGAATCTGTCCAGGCGAGAAGCGATCTGATGCAAACCCACTCTTTTGTTGTTCCAGGTATAGAGTCCATTGTTGAATGGCATGTCGATGAGCCAGTTGTTTTGAATGAATTCTTTTAGATGAGAACTTTCCTTATCCAGTCTGTTCCTGCCTCCCCTTTTTTCTTCTAGCTTGGTTATCATATTGAAGTCGCCCCCTGTGATCCACAGTGGATGCTCTCTTTCAGTATTGATTGCAAAAAGTGTGTTCAAAATTTCTATTTTGTACATAGCCTCCTCGGGAAAATACACATTGGTTAAATGACGATGTATATTGGTCCCTTTAATGTGAAAAGTGGCTTGGATAAAATGCTTATTAGCGTGGATGTTATTGAGCATAATGGTTCGAGCGTCCCAAATGATTGCTAGGCCTCTCGAAGCACCAGAGGCATCCACTGCTGCTGTGAGATATCCTGGCCAAGCTTTTGCTGCAGTTCATTCCAGAGAGGTTGAATTGCATTTGGTTTCTTGCAAGAATAGGATTTGTGGCTTCTCTTGTTGTATCATATTTTTAATCAGTCTACCTTTCCCAGGGCTATTGAGCCCTCTGATATTCCATGATATTAGCTTCATTGAGGAATGTTTGGGAGGGAGTTGTAGTACTTTGTAAGCTTGGAGTATCTTCTTGATTCCACCAGCATTTCCCTGATGCGGATTGTTCATTGGAGATCCGTTTTCCTTCCATGCTTTTTGTTATCTTTGGTGATATGCTTCCCATCCCAAAGGCCTCTGGTCTGAATGCCTAGAGATTTCTGCCTTTGTGCTCGTGAGAGAATCACTTCCAGATTCTCCAGTTGCTGCTCTGGGATTTTGTCATAATTGTTTGCTTTGCATGCCTGCTCAAGGCCAAGAATGTTCAGATTCCCAATATCTATGCTTTCCGGTTCCTCCTCCATGTCCTGAGATTCATTTAATCCTTCAGTTGTTTCTGTTGCTATTATAGAATTAGGTTGCATGTTATCTACCTCCATTCCTTGAGTATTCTAGGCTGAGATCTTATGCAGGGCGGAGGGGAATATATCTGTGGGCAGGGGATCTTTTTGGGTTTTCTTGTAGTCTACATGGGTAGCTTGTTTGTCCTTCTTGGTCTCCCTCTCTAAGGGATCGAGGTTTTCAGAGTTTTGGTTAACTTGTCGGGCTAATGCTTTAAAGCTCTTGCTTGTAGAGGGCTTGGAGGAGCTGGCTTGAGGCATTTTAGGATTTGACGCCGGTTTCTTGTGGTTTTTCGTACGATTGGCGAATTTAATGAAGCCTTATGAATCAGGCTTATCAGGTGCTGATGGATTTGAGGGTTTCTGATTAAAAGGGCAGTCCCTAAATAAGTGGCCCAAGGCATGGCATCTTCTGCATCTAAACGGAACATGTTCATAGTCTATTAACTGAACCCATTCAATATCGTCATGGTAGAGACTTACCGCATCCGGAAGTGCCTTGCTAAGATACATATAGACACAAATTCGGGCATAGGAGGTGTATCTTCGGAGCTTTGTTTCTTCTACAACTTTGATAAATTCTCCAAGACCATTCCCAATGTCTTGTAGAGAAGCTTCATCCCAGTATTCCAGTGGGAGAGAGTAGAGATGAATCCAGACTGGGGCCCAGCTGAGGTCTTCTTTATCCGGTTTGAAGCGCTCGATCCAATCCCTTAGATACAGGCCGACTGCGTTGAAGAAATACGGCTCTACGTCTAGGACCCTGTTTCGGTCCTCTAAGCAATTGAAGATGGCCATGAAGAACCCTTTGGGTCCTAGCTGTAGGGTGATATGTCCTTTCGGCTTCCATTTGGCTGTTATCCAGCCATGCAGAGCTTTCTCTGTTGGCCATAATCCTATAAACTTGTCTATCATAGCATGGTCTCTCATTTACTGTATCTGAGCATTGATGCGGTGGCTTGGGAGTTCTATCTTCGGACATTCAGTAGCCACTGGCTTGCAGGTGGTCGACGTGACTTTGGGATGATCTTTGTTAGCTGTCTTGGCTTGTTGTGGATTCATATCCGTGTTGTCTCCATTTTGTTCCTCTGGTCTGGTCCCTTCCTCATTCTTCTGTTGAGTTTCATTTTCATTGGGGGGAGGCTCTGCGTCCTCCCCCTAGGGGGGATTCATGATATGTGTGCCCTTTTTGTCGTGAATGGAAAATCGCATTATTGGCATCATAGACAGGATTGCAGAGGTCTATGAAAATTTGCTGTTACAGGCTCTGCAGAAACCCTAGGGCGTTATTCCTCCACCACAATTCACGAATTCCTCATGCAAATACTCTATTCAGCCTTGTTTAATATTCATAAAAATAAATTATTTAATTATATTTAATATTTATATTATTTTTTTTTCCCTTTTCTACTAAAATATAATACATCTTAATATAGTTGATTTAGTTTAATGATTAAAAATGTATGTAAATATATATGTTTATATAGTTTGAATTAGTTTTAATGATTAAAAATGTATGTAAATATATAGAGGTAAAATTTTAAATATCAAAAATTTTAAGTTGAGGAAAATTTGAAAATTGTAATAATATTCATTTAAATAAATTATATTAGAGAATAATTAGAGAACAAGTGTTATGGATGAGTTGTAAGGCAGTGCGTCATGGAGGCGTCACCTTCAGGAGAAAAGATGACCGAGTGGCTTCTGAGGCAAGCATGCATGCATTGCCGGAAACGTGTTCACCATGCAGCAAAAAACTTACGCACCTGTAAAAGTTCTCCAAACGCGTTCTCTGGTTGGTCACTCCAACCTGCAAATCGCCGCACGGCTTCCGCGCTCCCCCTCTCAAATTTACTTTCTCCAAACCGGGATAATAAAACATTAATCATATATATAATGAGTTATTTTTCAAATCTTATTAAAAATTGTTTGAATAATAAATTTTACTGGTTAAATCTATAAACTAAATACCTGAGTTTTAAATCTTTAAGAATTTCATTTTAAATAAAAATTAAGATCTCGCAATTTCAAAAGAACTATAAAATTAAAATAATGAGAATATTTTCCATATTGATTAAAACGAAATTTCAAACCCAATAGAAGATAGGTTAAATATCAGAAACTGCAGGCCGCATCGCGGATAACTGTGTCGTCAAGAAACATACTCTTAGATAGGCTTTGATAATCACATGCTTCTTTTATTATGTCATTTTTATATCACTATTAATCAATAATTGTTATTATTATAGGATATTTGAAATATTAGAATATGCAATTAATGTTCTGATTTGTTCATCGTGTGAAGTTCTACCGTCTATTTTTTTTTGGGTCAAAATCATATTATATTTTTGGTTTTCCACTTTGGAAATTAAATAAGTTTTTAAGGTTT